>JANHFX010009703.1:0-53223 GCA_027560015.1 Chloroceryle amazona | reverse complement strand
GAGAGAGAAAGAGAGAGAAAGAGAGAGAAAGAGAGAGAAAGAGAGAGAAAGAGAGAGAAAGAGAGAGAAAGAAAGAGGCAAGCGATCTTGGAACCCTTTATTCCCACATTTTGCTCTGAATTGGAGATCTTTCCACAGCCCCCCTCCCCAGAAAGCACAGGAGGCTGGGCTATAGTCCAGCTGCTGTCAATCAGACTGAAAAACTGGCTCCAATTGTGATAGAGTCAAGCATGTGCCTCTGCCTTTCTTGTCTAAGCTAGAACATATCTGCATAGAGCCAGCTCTCCTACTATTGACACAGATTATATCAGTAAAGCAAACTCTTTACTTGTTCCTGAACAAAAATAAACATTTTGATGGTATATACGCATCTACACTAGGGTTCTGCCAGGACAGTAGTTAGATGCGATTTTATTTTTAGTATTCCTAGCCTACATAAGTATGTGAACAAGACTTTTAAATATAGACTTAGCCTTCATATTTTTCTTCATTAGAGCACTTGCAGAATGCCTAAAATGTAAACCACATCACAGAAATTAAGTGCAGAATATGGGCTATGGGAACAGCGTATACTTATTACTTTTATCGGGTATAAATTTGCTTTCTTATTATTATTGTAAAGTACATTACATAAAAGAGAAAAAGCAGAATTACCTAAAAATCATATACACTTAGTGTTTCATAAAAGAATAAAATCATAGCACAGCCAGTGTAAATGAATAGCAAAGCTACTGTGCATTTTAAAATACTAAATTCTGTAATTTACCCAATTGCCTATGACAAACGCGAAAAGGAAGCTGGGGAGAAGTATCTGGGGGATAAATGTTTTGCACAGGTAAGACAACTAGCAGAATTTTGGTCATTCACACAAACTTCAGATTTTAATTTTGATGGATCACTGGCTGTTAATACTCGGAAATTTCGTCCATTTGGGGGGTTATTTTTTAACATTGGCACAAGGTCATTTTCTCCCCATCCAATGGCAACTTCTCCATCCTAGTATTAAAACAATAACTACCCAGAAAAGGGCATTTCCCAGGGAGTAATGACTGGCTGGGAGGAGTTGATGGCCCGAGGCACTGCTGAGGGCCATTAACCCCGGCCGGTTATTAATCGCCAGGAAATGCCCTGCACCAAGGTTGTTATTGCTATTTTAAGCACAGATTGAGGGGGGTGAAATGGACATCTTAGTGTACAGATTTTTTTAACGCATGATGCCATTTCCTTTGTTGCAGTTTACGGAGGACATTTCTAGAAGGAATGAATGCTCTGTCTGATATGCAGCCGGATTTCACAGATCATTTCGCAGCACTCTATTGTGCACACAGTAACTTAACAAACGGAGAAAACAGTTGGGGATTTTAAGAGCTTTTCTGTTCTCTCTAAATAATGGTCTGCATAGAAAAATAAAAGGAAATTCAAACCTCAGTAAGATGCACAAAAATACACGTCTCTTCATGTCACTGTCAGCAGAATTACATTCTAGAAATATCTTTTTAATCACACTGTCTTTATGTTTGGTGCATTTCCTCTGTGATACTCCTGCTTAATGACCATTCACATATCTCTTCAAAAGAAGGAATTTTTAGCAGCAACAGCCAAAGCACATCCTGAACCAGCTTCAGCTGACGCTAGCCATTAAGGAGTTTGTCTTTTCCAATAATCAAGCAGATTGGGTCATTTTCTGGGAGATGGTTGGTGAAGTATTTCAGAAACTGCGTTAATTTTCTCCTAGTTCTTACCCTAAGGCTAAAGTTTTAAAGATGAACTCATAGTCCTCACAAAACTGTGAAAATTGTTCTTTTCTTGCAGTTATCAGTAATTCACACTCCAAATCAAAAGGATATTCTTAGTGTATGTATAAATAGTCCTCTGTCTTTCTGAACTTCTTACTATTTACCAAAGCTTATCTGTGAAAGTAAAACAAAGTAAGTCATGGCTTTATAACTTGCATAGGAAGAAATTGCAGTTCTGCCCTAAACTAGTTTGACAAGTTTCTCAACAAAGCCATAGATTCCAAGTGCAAGACGTAAAGGATCTTCTCACATTTCTCCTCAAGGTCCTAATATGTGACCACAAACATGTACATTTGAATCATAGATTGATTCTAAAAATCTCACTGAATTTACCATGTGGTTCTATTTTCAGATCCAAATTGTAGTTTACAGAAAAAAAAGAAAAAATAAAAAAGTGCTTTCTTAAAACATAATTCCCTCAAATTGATGGCCACAGCATGTGTTTCCAACTCTGGCTGATCAATATATATATTCCTAAAAAAATTAATAATGAAATCCCCAGAATTAACATTGTAGCAGTTGGGACCAATCAGTATGACATGTACTGCATGATCATTTGAACATGCACAAACAGACATTGTCTTTGGGTAAATTTTTAGCAGACTCTCTTGTGTTTCTATATATAGGATCATCTGTGCTGACCCTTTGGAAATGCAGCCTTTCAAATCTTAGTAAATTGAAGGCAGCACTTGAATTACAAAACCCTTAGCACATAATTTCAGGCTAGGACAAAATATATCTTCATATCAACTTGAGTTCAAGTAATGTAGTTACATGCTAATCAGGTTGTCAAAACGTAATACAGGCACAATGGTCCAAAGGCTGAGGCAGGACTGGGAGACAGGAGAGGGTTTCTGGGTACAAATCTAACATCTCTTCTTTGTGCACTGAAAAAAATGTAAACTTGTAGGACTGGGTTACATAGCACAGTACCCCTTCTCCAACAAGCAGCAGCAGCAGCTCTCTAAGACAGGCTCACAGTAATATCTGCCTATAAAACTCTCCCAGCATGTGAAAAATCTGTGGCACAGGAATTCCCTGCACCAGAGGTCATGCACTCCATAGCCTTCTCTAAATAATTTTTCCAGTTGGTTCTCAGCGCTTATGGTATCTCTGGCACTGGCAATGCCCTGTGAGAATGAGCTCCATGGCCACAGCGGCACATGGTGAAGTGTCTCCTGCTGCTCATTTCCACCTATCACCCTTCCAGTTCCAACCCAGCTGCACCCTTACTAAGAAAAACAATCCAAATGGTGCAGTGTATCCAAAATGTGCAAAAAGACAAACAAACAAACAAAACTAAAACTAAAACAAAAACCCACTAGCATAATGATGGGTTTGGTTTGTTATCTCTTCCTTTCCCAGAAATTCTATTTGATATGCTTTATTTCAATGCTATTCAGCATTAAGATGAGATTTCCACAGTGCTCTCTACTGTAAACCTAGTACAGTTAGCTTAAAATCAATCACTATATATATGAAATCAGTATTGTTTTATCCCATGTTTATACTACATTTATCTTCATTTATTTTTTTCTGGCACTTCGTTGGCCAGTTATTCAGTAATGTAAGATCCTTCATAGCCCTTTAAAGTCAGCTCTGATCTTTATCTCCCTACAATACTTATCATTACCAGCAAAGTTCACGTTCTTGAAATTCTCTCTCTTTTCCAGATTGTTAATAAACATTTTAAATAGCACAGAACACAACACAGAGCCCTAGGGAATTTTACTGGAGCTCTCTATCAGCTGTGAAAACTGAGTATTTATTCCTTAACATTGTTTCCTATGTTTAGCTAGCTATTTATTCATGGGGGTTTCTTCCTTCTAATCTTATGGTTACTTAATTTCTTTCAAATTCTTGCGTAAGGGATGCTTATCAAATGCTTTCAGAAACCCAAGCTTCCGTTAATCAGCTGAGTCTCTCTTGAAGTCCTCAAGAAACTTTTTTAGGTCATAGTATACTAAAAAAGGGATTTCTTTACTTTTTGCTCTTTACTAAGTCTATTATATTTTTAAGAGCTTCTACTGATTTGCATACAATGACAGAAAATTTAAGGTCTGTTGTTCCCTTAATCTGTTCCAGAAAAGAGGTGTTGCACTGACCATGTGCCAGTTCTCTTCTACTTTTCAAGTCTCAAGCAGACCACTATAGCCAACGCTCTTATCAAAACATGATGATGACGAGAATTTTCCTGTATTTTCTCAGTTTTTTTACTAACACCTAAGACTGAAGAAGTGAAAATTTACAGCACCATATTTTGTAGCTCAGTCTCAGCTCTATTAATATTTAGGTTATATGAGACTTGAGAAATTTATGCCTTGTGGAAGAGCCTTTTGCAGAAAATTTCCTTCCTTATAAGAAAATGCGATCTCAAAGAGCCAATACATCAACATTTTGTTGCCTGGCCTCCGTTTTTGTTCACTCACTTTTGCAAATGGAAGCTGCTGTGCTTACAGACATGGACAGGCACTTCTGGTGGAAATCCACTGGGTAAATCAGAGTCCTTGTTGAATTCCTCAGATTGCACAGAGGAAAACGCGTCCTGCTAGCTCATGAATAGCTGAACCAGTCTCACGAGCAGTAAGGACACCCTCAGGATGAGGGAGAGTGGAAGCTGGAATAGGTGGAGGTATGTTGTCAGTGTGTGCTCTTGTTTGGTGTCAGCTCTCTCCTCTCTTTTCTAGGAAGCATCTTTTTTATCCTCCCTTTTCCTTGTGGTGAAGAATGAAGAGGAAAAAGGAAGGTGCTCATATGGTCCATGCTCCAAGGCTTCTCGCCTTCTACCCACCACAGTAGTCATTGGAAACTAAGGAGTCTTGGTCATTTTTGCACTCCACACTTGCTAGGGCCAAGTGGTTTACTTCCTGGGCACGGTATGAATGCCTTATTTCAACCTCATCCTCTCTCTTCAGCTAGGGTTTCCTTCGATGTTAAGGGACTAGGCCTACTGCCAGTTTTCTGTAGTGAAAGGGATCTTTTCCATATGGTGAATTTAACAACTGCTGTGTGGGTTTTTTCACCTCCTACCAAGCATCCATGATGGCTGGCTTTGGGAAGTTTAAGCTGCAGCAATAACAACTTCTGGAGTTTTTATTGTGATTTGTGGATCTAAAATTTAGTTAACAGAACCCAGGTAGATATTCAGTGCTGATGGGCACTTCCATGATATGGATTGTGCCAGCTACTAGGCAGCCCAGTTTGTGTCCTTTTCAGGTCATGTGCAAAAGCATTTGGGCTTCCATCAAGGATCCTCTGATAGACCTGGGAGTACATGGCATGTATCGTCCTCATTCAGGTCCACAATTCATGGGTTGCTGTTGGTATCAAGTGAGGTCCATGTGGGCATAACCCTACCCGGTTGTTTAGAAATCTTTTATTCCCAGTTTTTAAATGATGTGCCTTGTCAAGATGCCTGTGACTTATCATGTGGATGCATATCTCAGTAGGTATTTGAAGTACAAAGTATCGCTTCTTTGTGATGGAAAGGCAAAGCTATTTATCCAGCCCTAGGAAGAGCAGGTGTTTCTGTAAAGCGCATGGCTGGCAATTTGATCTTTGCTTCTTCTGAACATGACTCCTGCAAAGACAAAGATAAAGGTTCTGCCTTTCACCACACCTAATTACCTGTACTACAAATGCTATTCCAAATTCCCAAGTATTTAAGATTAGAAACAGACTGTTACCTTTTATAAAATTAATCAAGTCAGTAACTGGTATCTTGAAATATAAATAATATGTACTCTACACAACATCCCACAGACCTCTGAACACCTATCAAAAGAAAAGGCTATAATAATGTATGCAAATATAGACAAACTATTCCTACTACATGTAGTAAGAAAGCCAACTTTGATCTTCTCCTAATAGAAAAGCTGTGAAGTCTATAATTTCTCAAACTCTTAAAAAAAAATTCCACCTAATGACCCTTAAAATTAAGTCTTAAAGGAGATTTACAGTGATTTTAGATATTCTGTTCAGTTCCTCTCATTAACCAAGTTACAAGGTCTACTATTAGCACAGACTTAGAGAGGGAAAAGGTTTATATAAATATACAAATGTTGTTCACAGTCTGCAGATGAATCCTGTTATTAAAACCAGAGCTGGACCTACACGTAAACTTGATATGTAGGATCACTTTGGCAAACAAATCAAGCCTCTCTATGTAAACTATCCAAATAACTACTACTGCTGTTGCAAATCTATTTCTAGTCATCTTATAACTCCAGGGAATCTTTTTGAACATTCCATTTTTCTGCACCAAAAGTTATTCACAGGAGCAAGGTCCCTTACGCATCTTCAGCTGTATTTTTCTTGCTCTGTAACCTCATGGAGTAGAATCAAAACAAATCTGGTTTAGTAACCTAAATTAAAAACAAACAAATAAAAAATTCCAAAGAAACAACAAACAAACAAACAAAAACCCAAACATATAAGAAAAAAGAAAAAGACCAAAAAAAAACAACCAACAAAAAAACCTCTGAACAACAAACCCAAACAAAGCTGCCTTCCCTATTTCCTACCCCTATGGTAGAAAAAAAATGCATAATATCAACAAAAAAATAATTACAGTATTTAAGGAGATTTAAAAACATTAAAAAAACCACAAACAAAACAAACAAAAAACCCACAATGCTACAAAGAAGTCAGTTATCTGCCTGGGATCCAGCAATCTGTTCCACACACTTTCTAGCATGGATACTCCTGACAGGTATTCCGGGACATTCTGAACAAAATGTTGAGCAAAAATGCGTATTTAACAGCTTCATCCTTGAAAAGCTGCTCTCTGCTGAGTCACTGTCAGAGACACTACCCGCAATATTCTGTAAGCAGCAGAACAAACATTAAGAGAACAAGAGTTTTCAGCTTGGTTCCGGGGTCCAAAAGTACTTAATGTTTGTAGTAGAAGAGGTTTCTCAATTCAACACGTCACAACACCGATACCTGAATCACAGAATCAGTGTCACAGCTGACAATCTGATACCCAATGTACGTTCCTCAGAGTCACACTGCAGCCCAAACTCTTCTGTGTTGTTAGGAGGCCAAGAAGTTACTTTTAAGACTTCCGTATACTAATATAGTAATATTGAAAAATATTCAATTTAGTATCTTCTTCCAAGATTCCAGTTTTTCCTTGCAGTACAAATTTCTCAGACATTTGCTTGTTTGTTAGACTTCTGTTAGCCCTGTAGGGAATAATATTTCCCCTGCAATCTATTTTGTTTTATGCAGTGTCCTTTCAAAGCCCTTTATCTGTACTGCTGTGACCTCCTGCATATGCTCAGACCCAAACAAATTAGTATATTGAGGTTTTCCATGAATTTGATTACTTTTTTATCATCTACAAGGCACCAATTACAGTTATGGGAGAAGAAAGACTACCTGACAATTGTGCCCCTCACTGAACTCTCAGTTCACATCTTGCTGTAGAGAAGTGTTTTACCACTTTCAAACTTTGCTCTTCTCAAAGCTTGTTCTCCCCAGTACTGATACTAAAGAGGTTTCAGGGTAATACGAAGCCTTAGAACATTTTGCGAGCTACTAGGCAGTGTAAATATGCAGGCATGCTTCAGAAACCAGAATAACAGGCATCTGTTAAGTAGGTGACATACCAACTCAAACGAGAAGGATGAGCTATGGTAAGTAAAAGGTTTTGATGAGGAACAACAACAGCTTTTTCTGACAGATAAAATGCTACCAACAATATATTCCATTCCTTCACAACCACCAAAACTTATTCTCACAATTTCCAGCTTTACTGTGCACACAGCTACTTGTTGTATTGGCACACGCTGGCATTATCAGTATTACTCACAGTTCCCAACACAGATAATGGCTGTATAGTAGCTAATGTAAAAAATCTGACTATAAAATTTCAGCAGTAAGTTTTCTTGCAAGGTTTTAGAATTTTCTCTTCAACTGTCTCAGCTGCTTTCTATTGATTAAAATTTGTAGACTTTTGTTAAAATAAAAGTGACACTTTTTTTTTTTTCTGCACAGCTTTCACTCCTGATTCATCACTGTGAATTCTGCTTGGCCAAATTCATACTTCTTAAGTAAACTAATTTATTGAATAGACCATAAACCACCATTTTTTCAGCTACCTTTTGGCTGGAAAATATGCCAATACACCACACAGTCAGGTATATCCTTGGTAAATAAAATATGGAAGTCAGACACGTCATGGCTTTAGTGTTACTTCTTTTGCCTCACTATCTAAAGCACTTCAAATATTGCATGTCCAGGTTTGGTCTTTTTAACACAAACTGACAACTTCATGCATATTCCATCTGTGGTGGGCTGACCCTGCTCAGCAAATAAGTCCCCTGACCCAAGCTGCTCATTCACTCCCCATCTCCAGTTCTCCTCTCTGCCACTTCCAGCCTGTCTAAGGAGGCCTTATAAAGGGAAAGTTTTCCTATTTCTTCTTATAATGTTGAGATAGTATTTGTATTACACAGGAACAGCTTTTATTTGCCTTGGCCCAAGAAGTCCCTCTACAGCAGGGAGTAAAGAAAATAGACTACCAAGCCATGATTATGGTTTCACTAGTCATTCCACTCAAAATAGTAATTAAATTCCAGTCTGAAAACTCCAATTATTTATATTTTTCTTTCATTTTTTTTTCTTGAGTGTTAGATTAACAAAGAAATTTTCAAACAAACTTTTTTTGAAAAGTGAAGATGCAAGATTTGCCAGTAAGGTATCAGCTTTATACCAATTCATAATTTTACATTTAAGACTATGAAATTAATAAAATAATTGTTCCATTTTTTCTCACTGTTATCAGTTTCTACTACTAAATAAAAAAACCCACAACCAACCAACAAAAAAACAACTACAAAACAAAGCCAAAAAGGAAAAAAAAAAATCCATTTTCTTCTGATTAAAAATTTCACAGAAGATAAATTCTGTGGTATCAGATACTATATCTGGTCATAAGACAAAAAATATAGATACTTAATACATTTACCAAAAAATCCCTCAGTTAACCACATAAGGAAGATATTTGGATATCACAAAGACATGCCAATATAAATAAGTAAAACTACAATAACTGGGAAAATAAAAAGATGATGGCAAATATAAACAGACCAATTTTCTTCTCACTTTCACAGCTCTCTGACTGAAAGGTTGTTTTCTTAGTATACAGGAAAGCAGTGAACACGGCATTTTTATAACTGCATCCTTTGAAAATTTAACAATAAACAATGCTACATAATACCACATGTTTTAAATTGTCTCAGCCAAGTTGCTGAAGTAATACCTTGATGAGATGACTGAAGTACAAGGAAGAAAAAAATATTATTTCTAAATGCAAATCATTTTAACAGAGAAGAACCCGTTTTTAAAATAGAAAAAACCCAAATTTTTTTTAAATCAACTTAAGTCTGTCCTGTGCGTACTGTCTAATTTCTTTTTCTATGTGTGTTTTCTGAAAAAACAGTGATATAAAATTAACTCAATTAAATAAAAATTCTAAGTTTAAACAGCTTGGCTTTTAATGATACCTCACAAATAAACCTACGAAATACAGATACTTTCACTTCCTACTTTCTCCTCTGATTTGGTCCTTACAAATATTTAATTCACTGCTGGTGGCATTGAAGCAAGATTCAGCTGGTGTCAGTTTTTGCCCTAGTCCACCTGAAGTGGATTCAGGGTCGAGAAGAAGCTAATAGAAGACTGGAAAAGACCTCCAGTCACAGATAATTGCAAGCTAAAAGCATGAATCAGGAGTCAGAAGAGACAAAAAAATGAGGCCACCCACTACAGGGGTGAAGGCAGCACAAGGGAAATGCCAGTTCCTGATCTATAGAGGAACATGTCACATTTTTGTGATATTATCCACGAGCTCTGCCTGCTGGTCCTTTTTTCCACAACCCCTTGCAAAGTTTCATTTAAATTCTAGGAATTGTTGGGGGAAGTTTCTTCCCAATGAGAAAGCATATTGTTGTGGGATAATCTTCTAGTGAGCTAGCTATTTTGCTCATATCCTTTGCATCTGTAAGATAAATCTTAAACTACTTGTATTACACAGCAAAAGTAATTATGTAAATTATGTATAGATTTTGATTTGTTTTTTAATATTTACCATAGAAAGGTTTGGTTTTTTTTTTTACGGTAATTACTCGTGTCCTCATCTCTGGCTTTCATTTGAGCAGAAAATGTCATTCTTTGCTTGCTAAATAAGTTTACCCAAACATTTCTCAGAAACTGGTTTTGGTTTTAATAACAACCTCCCCCCCCCAGATTAAAAGGCCTTCCTGCAATTGTGAACAGGAACCAGAGGGGCTGTGAGGGGATGGGAGGTGGTGTGTGTGGAAGCTCTAATTACACAGAATCTTTCAAAGTAAGGATTTCTACTTAGTGAACAAAAATCTGCTTTTCAGCTAGCAACAAATTTATGATTGTCATTATGACAGTACCTGGATGAGTTCACAGGCACATTTTAAAACTTTAAAAACTTTTAAAACTGCTGCTTTCCCTGTGGCCACACAGGTATTACCAACCTCAAAAATGCCACAGCAGCAGACACAGCCAACATACAGGAGCTGAATTCACCTTCTCAAAGTAATAATTCACATAGTGAGGGATGATCAGAAGATGCTCACCCCAGGAACTATGGAAGATTGGGACTTCTCCAGCCCACACAAGAAGCTAGGTCTCAGAAAATTCAGATTTTCCTTTTGAAATTGTAGCTAGTGCTTTTCCTCACAGAAGAGGATGGTTTGTTCTCGAGCACAAAATGCTATGACAGATTTTTGGTGAATGTCTGCAGTGGGACACCATTCCCATAGCAGAAATGACCAACAGTCTGCCCAAGTGCAATATCCAGGACTTTGACAAAGGATGTTACAATCAAAATCAGAGAATTCCAATATTGTCTTTTGCTTCATCCTTTCACTATTATGAAACCCAGTTACAGTAAATAAAGTGGTAAGAACATCAACAAAGAAAGACAGTCCATCCATAGTGAAGTAGGATATTAGCCATGCAGCAATGAATTTAAACATTTTTATACTTGCCAATGTGTACATTTAAACTTGAGGAATGATTAAAAAAACCAGAAGTGATTGTCTTCATGACATAATATATTCAAGAACATACACTTATTTTATTCACAGCTGAACCATGGAGGTAATAACCTCAAGACAAGATATTTAGGCTCTGGGATTTCTAGCTCTATCCATTTGAAACAATGATTGAGGTGAATTTTATTTTTCACCCCTTTGTTCTTATTCACTAGAACAGTAGCTGAAAACCATTTATGCCAGCTATTTGGCATCATCACTCCCACCTTTGATTATTACTTTCTAGATATTCCCCATAGACAAAAGGGGTCTAACAAAACTCTATCCTTGTAGTGAAGTTAACTTTAAGTCAGTACTGGGTTTTTTTTCCTCCTAAAGCAGCCAATTGCTTATAAAAATATTAGAATTATCTTTCACATTTGGATGAAGAATTAAAAGAACAAAGATTTCTTTTATAATCAATTTTGACTCACAGTTAAAAGTATTCTTCTAAGTTACATCTTTTAATATGATCTTAAATACAAAATTATTCAAGGCAGAACTGATCAGCAGAACCGGGATCAACTTTTTCCACTGATATTATCAATTTTAATATAAACAACAGCCCGACTGTAAAATGACTGTTCTCTGTTTGTGTAACAGTCATTTCACAGAGTTTTCTGTCATAAAGATTATTTGGATGGGCTTCCCTGGTTTTTAATAACATACTTGTATGTCAATAAAGCAACTGGCACTCTAACAAATATCAAATCGCTGAGTTTTCATAGCTCTATTAAATGGAGATTCTAAATACGTATTTTGCATCTTTATGACTGAGTGGTACTTACATGGTTTGGAAAGTCAACCTTCAGTTCAGCAATACTTTTACACCAATACGCTGCTGTTTTCTCACTGATCAGTTCAATGTTTAGAAACGAGCCTTGGCCTGGGCCGTACAAGGGACCTGAAGTAATTCCACGCACAATCCTTGGAGAAACATTGGTCACAATATCCTGCAAAACAGTGAAACCTTTCAGCTTGGTTTTGCAAAGTGAAGCATACCTCTATCGAGGATGTCTTTGACATAATGAAACTTAAACATATTCGGTGTTATAAAATTACACTATTATGAATAAAACCAATTATAGTGAAGTTCACTAAATTAGCAGATTCTCTAGATTCTCTAAATCAGAGGTAAAAAGCGTTTGAGGGGTGTGTGTGAAATGGTGTTAATTATCAAGAAAATGCCAATTTGGGGCACCTATAAACTTCCATGCAAAACATTATTTAAATAGTGCTTCTGTATTGAGTAGAGGTATACAAGACTTCGTGTTGTGTAAAAACCTGTGTAGGCCTCAGTGATGCATCCACATGAACTATCCTCCCTAAAGATAATCAAAGTCCATGTCATACACCAGCAGGTGAAATGCAAAAAGATGCTGCCTAACAGCCCCTCTCTATAAAATTTAAAAGGAAAGAAAGAAAAATATTGAAAATTAAGATCAATATTGTAAAGTAGATTTCTGAAGGTCAACATGAGGTTAGCAAACAATTTTGAAACAAACACACAAAATGTTGACTTGTTTAGTAGTTTTAATTAAGCTGCAATGTCACCATATCCATATTAACAAAGAACTGTAAATTCTGACATTATTCAAAACTAAAGAGAAACATAGATGGCAAAACGTTCCTTTTGCCAATTTCCAATTAAAAATAATTTTGAGTAAAGGTCATTTATTTACAAATGTATCAGAATTATTTGTTTAAGTACCCCTCCTCACCATCTTGTCATTTTTAGTGAGATAACATGAACCTCCATTAGTATATAGCAATTAAGGTCAATTTACATATTTTAATTAAGAACCATCCCATATAAAACAATTAGGGTAATAGGCATACTAACTGGATTTCATAACATTTGGACGTTTTTCCAACTAGATAGACAGGAAACCTTAATTAGCATTAATTAGCACTGATCTGCATATGTTTGATAAGGCATACCCTTGCCACAAAAGATTATTTATTCCTGAATCTGCCAAATGCTGCGGTTACAGAGGATAAAGGGACTTCTCTTTACATTGTATGTAAATTTGAGGTAATCTTCATCTGCTTATAAAGTTGAATTAATTATTATACAGTAAATATGCACTAATATTTTATACTGATAGATAATTATAATGTCCATTTACATATATAGAAATCATACAAAGTAATCTCTGCAGTTCATCTATTTTCAGACCTAATGAGTCTAGAACATGGACATGAGAATAATCCCTGTTTTCCTGTTCTGATCTTTTCCCTTCTTCACAAAAGCTTCACCCCACTCTCACCAGTGACGATATATATTCAGAACAGAAAAAAAAAAAATCAGAACATTTTCTGAATTTATGCAAACCACAACCAAACAGCAAAGTACACTCCCATCACTCCCAAAACAAATTACAAAAATTGCAGTTTATGCAGAAGAACCATTTACATCAGTTTGCTCTGCATTATCCCCTGGAGCGTTTCACTCCTTTTAAATTGCCTCAAAGGAGTTTGTGCTTTGAATTCATCCCAGAAAGCCAGTCACACACACGGGCCAGTGCTATCACATCATCCAGCATAAGAAAACATGGAAAGTCAATGACTTAAATGCTGGTAATCTGACCTTACTCCTGCAAGCACAAGCTGCACGTGGTCATTTGCCAACACATACGAGTTACTTCGACTATGCTGCAAGTGAGCACGAGCTTCCTTTTCCCATGCTCCAAAGCAGTCAGAAGCTATGTCACTATGGTAGCATGGCATTAGGCCTGAGCTAACAGCCTCTATGCTGTTAGGAATTAATTCTTATTTTTTAGATCAGTGAAAATGATGATAAAATGCACGTGGTATGACTTCCATTTTGTGGCTGGCATGTATATGTGTGTACGCAGGACAATGCTTGGAGCCACCTATGGCTACTGCTTGTTACCTTGCTCTGTGCGTGTTTTGGTGTTCTTCCAGTCTCTCGGATTCTACTACAGGAAAGAATTCAGAGACTAAGATATTAGAGGCTACATTACATCTCTTGTGGGACACTCACAAAACCTCAGTTTGCTTCCATGCAAAAACACTCTGAAGTGTTTTTATTTACTTTGGGTCTCAAAGTAGTCTCTCCTCTCTTCTAAGAACAGAGATCCCTGTTTAGACCCTGCCAAATCCCTATGGCTTCAACTCACTCTTTCCCAGAGCTCAGTCATAGTCAATAACTGAGTGACAATTTATCTTTCTGGGATCCCACAAAGCTGAATCAAGTGACGCACAGACTTTGAAACTGTCTCAAAGGCAGCCACTCTTGCCTTCGATGATCACAAGGCATATGGAGAGCCACATGAAACAATAAACCCCAATACATCTCTCTGCCTACATATCCTTATTCTTGAATTTTCCTTGAGATTTTGTGAGAACCCCGTTGGTGCTCAGGAATCTTCCCCCCCATCCCGCCAGCAGCTCCTTCTAATGGTGGCTTCCACTGTCTCCCTACTGCCTGTGTGTCACAGGACCTCTCCTCTGTGTCCGTGCATCACCTTACCTTTCCTGACCAAGATGTTTCTGCTTCTAAAAATCATTCCTGCCTTGGAAATCCAAACAGTACCACCTGGCTGCTTTGTCTTGGCTCCTCCCAAGAGGGATACAATGTCCTTATGTAAAATCCCATTCCTCATTTGCCTCTCCCATCTCAGAGTAAGCTAGATGGAGAGAGTCTGTGATGACTGACACGCTGGCACCTCTCCTGTGTCTTGTTAGCACATGACAGCCCCCCACACAAGGAGACTCACAGTTCATGGAAAGAAAATAGAATTTATAACTTATGTGATGATTCAAGGAATCTGTCTATGTACATACAAAATAAAATTACACAAGTGACAGAAATGAAAATTGTCTCTTTGAGACGAGTGTGAAATACCCACACAGAACTTGCCTTACCATCATCTTCTTCAGTCTCCTGCCACATCTATGAAAGCTAAATAGGGAGAGATGGCTGAGCTTAGCCATCTTCACATCTTTTGGCCTCAGGAGTGAATTGATCAGGCCCTATTTGCTCTAATAATGTCTGAACTCCGCAATCAGATCATTGAATTCTAGACTACTAAGTCTAACGGCTTGGGAGGTTTGAGGCAACATCTTAAATACAAAACGCAAACACTCAGCACTTTTTAGTCAGTTAAATTTAAATAAAGGTGCAAATCAATTCATCAGTGCATGCCTTTTTGTTCGCTCTGAAAGTCGTTTTGCTTCACACTGTCTGCATTGCAATTAATAATTGCCACGGATTTTTTGTATTGTAAAAACACACCCATGCTGTTTAAGTGCAGAAAGAGAGAGAGAGAGAGAGAGAGAGAGAGAGAGAGAGAGAGAGAGAGAGAGAGTGAGTGTGTGCATGCTTTATGTTTGGCCAGCAGGGACATTTAGAATTTTAAGGAACCCAAAGGGGTGTCCAGTGTAGTGTTAGATCATGTAATAAGCACATTTGTTGTGTTTTTCTCCCAAACTGATCAGCAGAGAAATAATTCACACTGTGAATATTAACATTGTCATCTGTTGGCGTGGAAGTTAATGACCTGTAATAATGAATCAAGACATTCACCTCCCTCTCAGAGTTACTCTTTTAGAGGAATCAAGAAGACAGCTTTTCATTAACTGGCCTCACATTTTTATTTCACAGTCGTCTCCTAGAAACTAAGAAAAAAAAATTTTGGAGAAAAATGTTGTGTAAAGAGGGCAGTTGCAGGAAGACATAAATACAGTTTCCCAAAAGGTATATATATCACAGCCTCATGCCTATTCAATTAAAGTAGTTATATTAGGCAAATATAATAAAAAGAACCAAAAGGATAAATCATTATGATTTTTCATATCAAACCTCTGATGCATTTCTATTGATTTGCAGAGCTTGAAGCATTCTTTTTTTCTCCATTTTTCCCAAAATATTGCGGCTGATGGTATTTTAATGAACACTTGAAATAATAAAGTTGCTTAAGAGAACACATGGGTATTTATATTTGGGATATGGAGAGAAAATTAACTAACTGTACCTTTAATTAATATATTAACTTGTTGTACAAGTATTCAGTCCTGAAAGTACAGGTGTTCTGCAATGAAAATATCTGCAGCACAATTAAAGTTTTGAATAAGGTTTTTGTATTTTAAAAATACATTCAATTGCATTATAATGTGTGAACACGTGTTTTGTTCATTTTGAAAGCCTTCTATGAGACACAGAGAACATGGCTTGCAGCACTGGCCCACAAAGTCAATGAAAGTCACCACATACTTCAAATTAAGCTTTTCTTTGCCTTTAACTTATGAATGCAGATAGGAATTAGTGACCTTTGTCACTTTCTTTTCATTAATATGAGAAAAAGATTTAACACAATGTGCAGATTACTACTTTTGACAAAGTTAATTTATTTGACCTTACTTCTAGGGAGGGGGGCTTTATACTTGCTAAGTGAAGTATGCATCTATATGTTCCTGGGGTTATTACTTACTAAATATCAATATGAACACGAAGGCAGCCACACAGGCTTCCTTGTGAAGATGAGATCTAAATAAATACATTATTAGGGTAATTTTAGTCAATTATCTCAAAACAGCGTACTTCAAGTCAGTAGACAGCAATCTGCAATGTAAAAAAAAGCCCAAATGTAGGCTTCTACTTTACTATATTCAACATACATCTTCTTTACTTGAACAACAAAATTCAAACTGCTGAAAAATGCAGGTATTTAAGCAAATGATTATGTACTCTCTTTCTCCAGATTTTCAAAGATGTATTGAAAAGGCTGTAAAGATTTCAAAATCCAGCATGTGTGAAATGTTTTGAGAGCTTATTTTCTAAATGCTTTAACCAACCCCCCAACATTCAGTTTCCCCTACAGTTTCTGCTAATTATGGTAGAACTTGATGTACACTATCACCTATGTAAAATTATGGAGAATAAGATGTTACACTTCTCTGCCTAATAGCGCAGTAGTTAAAGCATTCTGGAAATCTAGCTCACTGCTGTTTGCACACCCTCATAGATACAAACAGCATCACAGACTTATGTCCTCGTAATTCCCTGCCAACTCTCACTCAGGGTCTTGTGATGATTTGCCTCTTCTGTGACTCAGCTGTCTAGCCAGACTGTGTCTAGCATCACCCCTTCTGGAGTTTTAAGCATCCACAAAAGGCAAGTGAAACCTGAAGCAACAATACCACTTCACACAGTACTGTTCCTGTACATCCTTTCTAAGTTGTTCCTCACCTTGTCTCCTCCATAAGACCTGAGACATGCATCATCTCCATTGGGTTCCTCTTCTGAGGCCCAAAGCACTGACTTGTTCTCCTCAATTTCCCCAAACTCAAATTTTTTTCCCACTGAGCTTGTCAGGCTCCTTTTAACAGTACATTAAATGTGCAGCAATGACCTCTACAAACACAAATGCATTCCATCAGGTACGACCATGCAGATTTACGATTAAGTTCCATGATGACCTTATCTGCTGAAGTAGGATCTTTTATAAATAACATAAAGCAAGACTTACTAGTTCATGGAGCAAGGCAAGTAAGTTTGGTTATGATTTCTGCCTAATGAGCTTTGATGTAGCCACTGGCACCTTCCAGTGCACAAACCACCATTACGATGCACACAATGCCACCTCTTGAATTTGTAACACTTGTATTTCGCATTTTATTTTAGTGAAGGAATAGACCAGTTACTTTCTCACTCTCTCCTCCTCTTTCCCTTCATGCTTATAGGAACATTTTTTAAAAACTGAAACCACCTTGACAGAAAAACTTAGAACATCCCATCATGCAAAAACTGCTCTAATCTCTCCATCACCAGATATGAGACACCTCCTTTTTTCCATTGCTTTTGTGAATGAAGTCTAGATCCAGTCCTTTTTCTTCTTCATTGCTGTCCTTCTCTTGAAGACAGACAGCACGGGCTGATAAAATGATGTAAAATAGTTATTTTTTCATGCTCTCTCACCAAAATAAGAACTGAATTTAAAAAAATCTATTCAGCCTTCCAGGATTGTTCACATTGGTAATGTAAGGCATAAGCATTCTGATCTCTCCACTAGTACAGAACAGATCTTGTAAGAGTTCCTTGCTGTTTACTCATGAATTACACTTCTTCAGCTTTTATGCACAAGATGTAGGATGCTATAGAGAGGAAAAGGATACTTTTAAAAAATATTCTAATCCCTTTTTGATGGTTGTCATGTATTTGCAAAGATGAAAGTACCCGGATCTGTACTTATATCCTGAAAGCCTGAAGTACAAACAGTGCTTGTAAATCTTCCTTAATATTTTACTTTGTTTCTAGACTGAATAAGCTGAGTTATGCAAACTATTAAAAAAAAAATAGACCATTACCTCATAAACGTTTTTTTACAACATTAAACTATCCTACTGGTGTTTATTAAACCAATTTAACACTACAGCTTCAGGAAGCAAGCTAGCTTTCCAAATCAATAAGTTAGCACAGAAGACTGTAGCTCCATAAGGGAAAAAGCAATGCATCAGGATCTTGGAGAAAAACTGCTGAAGCATTCATATTGCGTGAAAGACAAATGACAAGTTAGAGGTTTAGTTACCATGTATTTGATGTTTTTCTATACCATCTCATTAGTGCTTTAAGATTTAACCATGAGAAACTTCAAAATTTACACATATTGAACTTAATTTCTACCTAAGCTTTTATCATTGCTGCTTGCTCAGCACACCATCTTTCTTGCTAATACAGTTTTCAGGCAGTAGGCCTTCACTACCGATAACTTATGATTAAGACAGCAAAATCCCAAGATCTTTAGATACTCTTACTAGATTAGAGTATAAAAGAAATATATTTTTTTAAATAATTTAACTATTTTTACCTTAGAATAATCTTGGGACAATCCCATCCCTATTGCAAGTCAAGTTAGTATGGTCTGCATATGTGCAGCCTGTGTTTGCAGGAGTAAGCAACTCAAAATATGAGTAAAAGTACAAAAAACTGGAAAGGTAGCTATAATATTTATAACAAATGTACAAGTGCCTATTTTCTACTTCAGTTACATATTTTACAAGAAAACAAAGTTTTGATGTTTACTTAGAATTACATTTGCTTGAGGGTTTTTAAAAAAACTTTTCATAATACAAAGCTGTAATGCTTTAAAACATTTTTTTTTCTTATTTTTGACATATTTGCTTGTTTTCGAGACATTACAATGTAAAGACATTTGTGCTGTAATTACAAAAGATAATTTTAAAAATGTTTTATGTCCTACAGCACTTTGCCTTGACAAACAATTACTAGATACCACATTCAACAGAATACAAAAAGCAATTTTTATCACAAGGTTAAAATTAGTCTTTGAACAAAAGATGCTTTCAAAGCAAATCCAAATTCTCATCAGCTTTATATCAGTTTCTCTGGGAGAGACAGAGAAGTGAGAGAGGGAGAGAAGAGAAAGGAAAAAAGCCTGAAGGACATCTGAAAAATTTCGAGCTAATGTTCAGTGTGAGCACACATTTATCAGTTTTCTGATAAAGGTGTAAGCGGTAGGACATGATTAAATTTCTGCTGTCAAAGTGCATTGTGGTCAAAAACTATACCCATCAAAGAAGAGAGAAGCAGACCTACAGTTCTTAGAGAAAGTTGCATCTGTATTCAGACATTCATTTTTGGATGTTTTTGCAGTGCATGATTCTTAGGTCTCAGCATTTTGATACAGTAAACTACCTAATCAGTGAACGGTTGCTTTAGCTGACTGATGAGAAAAATGTTCAGTAATTGTCTCCAAACTAATTCATTTTTAGTGAGGGGCCACAAGAACAGAAAGTCATGTTTAAACATCCCAGACTTCTGTGAAATAGAAATCTGAAGGTGACCAGCAGATGCCTGAAGTTATGATTGGTTAGTTGGGGTTTTTTTGTTGTTGTTTTTTGGGTGTGGGTTTTTGGTTTTGTTTTGTGTTTCTTTTTGTGTTTGGTTGGTTTGGTTTTTTTTAGAAACAAATATAATTTCTCTAATCCAAAATCAAGCTTTCCAAATGTTTGGAAACAAATAGTATACAGGCTGTAGCAGAATAAAAGAAGAGGAAAAGATATTCTTCAGCTAAGGAAGATTACAAATAAGAATATAGCATTGTCAGGAAACACAAAGTAAGAACACCTAGTAGTTAACTTCTTTAGAAATTTTACATCCACAACTTTTTGACAAATGATACAATTGTCAGCCCAAAAAACCTAGAAACTTTCCTTGGCACACATGTTGGTTTACCTGAAGTTTTTTTAGTTTTCCATTTAACTGAGCAACCAGAGCTTTCACAGTGCAGCACTTTTTTTTCTGGACTGTGCTCTGCA
Organism: Chloroceryle amazona; assembly: GCA_027560015.1. Classification (NCBI taxonomy): domain Eukaryota; kingdom Metazoa; phylum Chordata; class Aves; order Coraciiformes; family Cerylidae; genus Chloroceryle; species Chloroceryle amazona. The sequence continues at coordinate 33,050 of JANHFX010009703.1, read as the reverse complement.
CCTCCCAGGAGAGAACAGACATTGATGAAGTCAGCCATGGATGGTCAATCCTGCCAGTTTAATTGAAGCACAGAATTCAAAATAAAAAGTACCATCTTAAGAAATGTAATTAAGATAAGCTCCAAGAATTCACCTGAAGCAATTCATTGTACTATATGGGCTGTACTGGGATCTATTAAGAAACCAGATCTTTCAGAAATCACTGCTTCAGACACATGAAGTGAGATGCTTGAGGCTATCTACAAGGAAACAAAATGCTGTATCATAACAGCATGGATAATCCCTGAGGTACTAGGACAGAATGTCTTGAAACTGTGTAAAAACTCAGTTTTACTCTCCTACAAGTTAGTTTTTTGCATCTAGCAAAGCATTATTTGTGTAGCTTAGATGAAGTACCTTATGAGCTTTATGGAAAAACCTGAACTCTGTAACTCACTTCTGTTCTCTAAAATACTGACACGGCATTTCTGGATAATAATCCAGAGCAGATGCTCACAAGTGATCAACATGATGAGACTGGGTTCTGTTATTCTGCTGCAAGCAAAATATTGCAATACTAATGATTTGAGAAGAAAAGAATGGAATAAAATAAGAGTACATGGATAAGTAAAATAACTACATGGATTGCAGCTTTTGATCTGTATCCTAATGGGAAATTTCTTAGAAATTTCTTAGAAGCCATGGCTTCTAAGGACCCATGTACAGTCACAGATGTCGAAAATTAATGCATACTGATTAAAATATACTAGTCCAGTTAATGAAGTTTACCCTCGGAACTCTAGTCTATTTATATCACAACTTAGCTTGCCTTAGGAAATAAATTCTTTTACAGACATGTAAAAATATTAGTCTATTTTCAGCTGTTATAGAAAATCACGATCAATGTACTTAACAGACCAAATAAAGGAGTATCAATTCTTAAGGCTTCATTCTAGATAAGTACTACCAAATACTTCCATGAAATGGGAAGGAAAAAGCAGTTTGAAAAACATGAGTCTAAGCAAACCAGACAAGAAGAAACCTTGATAAGACCCAATTAAAAAAGTAAAATATGTAAGACCCAGGAAAGAGAAGGAAGAATTACATGATATGTTTGCAGCAGCAAGTCACTAGGAGAGTCACAAAAGGAGTTATGCTTTCAAGGAAAATACAAATGGATTCTCTTCCTGTACTTTTAAGAGGAAGGCAACACGCAGTTTTTCAAACACCTTTGTTCTAGATAACTCAGTTTTTTTTTCTCTAATGCTATTTTCTAATTGATGAACAAAATACTAAGGCAGCAGTAGGGCAACATCAGTAACAGGCAGGTTCCTAAAGGGATGAACTTAAAGCCAAGACACATAACGCCATAGAATGAGCTCCTCTGGATAAAAAATGGAAGAGAATTGGAGGTTGTCCAATAATTCTAACAAAACCCCTGACAGAAGCAGCAAACAGTGAGAAAATGGGTTCTTTAAACCCCACAATATCTAGGATTTTGCACTCAGTGTATAGACACACAAATACTCTAATGCAGGAATTCTAATGTCTGGTAATTAAGCATATAACATCACACTTGAAAAAAGCAAGGAGGTAACTATTTATTTAAGAGACAATAATACATGGATTAACAATGCTCCTGTCAACAACTCCGGACACCTGTACCAAACTCACTTACTGCCTAATTAAATATTAACATGTCCTGATAGAATCTGTGGTATAATTTTAATTACTGTTTTCTCATAGGGAAGCCATATAATCAATGTATTTCTAGCTGTTCCTAGAGGCGGTTTTGTAAAATCTCCATTAGTAAATTGTGAATCTTCACTAAAATATTTTCCTCCAGATTGCTGTAAGTAAATCAAGACTGCTATATTCTCCTAGGAGGAGAAGAGAATAGATGCTTCCCTTTAAGAGGACAAAAATATTATTTCTTCAATATCAAGATGGAAAAATCTTTCAACTACAATCCTATTTAAACAGTTGTTAAAATCCTTGCACAAAGAATCAACATCGGGGAGTTACTGATCACCAAAGTTATATTTAAATTTATGTACAATCCAAAATACTTTTATTGTTGGATTAAGTAATTAGGAGGAGAATGAAATTACTCCCTTGAAGCATGTTTTTAAATTTTCTGCTGGGGATGAAATACAAATATTGAGGTATGTCCTGTACCCTCCTGCAGCATTTTCTTTTTCCACTAGGATTAAGAATGTTTAAATACTATAAGCATTGATTAGCATTTGTGTATATTTAGGGGTGAGAAATTCAAGGAAATTATACCAATTCTAATTGGGGAGGTATTTAAATAGCTAGTAATATAATTTTCAAAGTATCAATTCTCCAGGTGGCACTAAACAATTTCAAGTCATGGATAAAAAGGTACAGGAAATGTGGAAGGGTTTCAATATCTAGGGGAATATTTAGTTTTACATTCCAATGATTATCTACCCACAATGCTTCTACTCTGATAACCTGAGCTCTTCAATATTAACTTTGTTTTGAACATACTCCTTGTTATCTCCTCCTATGCAAAAATCCTGTTGAAGCCAAAGGGTCCTTCACACGATCAGGGACTGTAAGGCTTATTGTAAGGCCACTCACCATTCTCAGAGCCTGATTATACGTAGATTTGGATAACATAATTGTGGGGAAAAACAAACCATGAAAATATCAGCCCCTGTGAATTTTAACTCAGCACTTTAAGAACTTGTAAGAGATTCAAACCAATTTTAATTCAGCATTAAATTTTATACAGGATCTTTAAAACAGATTTTGATTTTTGCTAGAGGACTCATCTACTTAAAATCCATGAAATAAAACTATTATTTTCCTCTTTGCATTGGCTACCAGAACAAGGACACATATAAGAGTATTTCATGCAAACTGTTAGATTTTATTTTCATACACATAGAAGTATTTGAAATAGTATCAGAATAGATTCAATCTAAAAAACAAACCCCAAATAGTCGACAAAACTCCTTGGAACTTGTTTTTCTATAAACCAGCTTGCAAGGAATCTCTAATCTTCCACTCAGAATTAAATTATCATCCTGACTTAGTTACCTTTTTGTAATGTCCAACATGTTTTCCCTGACTCTCTGAATCATAGAGTGAAGTCTGCTAGCATGTTATGACTGATGAGGATGCAGTACAGCTCTGGCAAGAAAGCCGAGACTGAACTTGGGGCAACACATATACATCCCAGGTAGGGTCCTCGGGAGCAGATTCTAGGTGGGCTGCAGTCAGCTAGGGTAGAGCAAGTAGGTCTGGATCTGCCATCAGTCTCCGAGAGCACTGTGTGTTCATCCATTGACCACCACAAGATTCACCACACCCAGGCTCCATAATCTAGAGGTGGCTTTTTCCTCTTGAGAACCTTAAAACAGAGATTTCCAGCCTGCTGGGCTGATTCTAGTTTTCCAGATTGAGCTCTTAATAAATAAATGTTCAGTGTTTGCACATGTTTTAACTTCTCTGACAGACAGGAATCCATGCAGAGAAGTGCTGAAGCGTACAAAGAATTTTTATGCCAAAGGATGAGCTCTGATTCCCATTCGCTTGTAGCAGGCAGAGTTCCTAATCTCCAATCTGCTTTTCCTCCAGGTTCACCTGAAGTTTTCATAGCAGTAGGTTAATTATTGCCTATTAATTTTTTTTTAATGCCCAGGAAAAATGACACATTCTCTTGGCTTTTAAAAATCAGTCCTGTGGGACACAACACACAAAGTTAATAAAGCAAAAAAATCACGTTCATTAAAATATTCTTGTAAGAATGAAAGTAGCCATGATACATGGAAATTCCTAGCAAGACAAATCTCCTGCTTACCACTGAGGGGAAAAAAATAAAATAAAATCTTCTCAGCTGGCCATGTTCTTTCTCATTAAATGTATAATAGGTCCCAATCCCCAGCACTCTTTGGAGTCATTGCTCAGGTCTGTCAGTTAAGTAAATATGCTCATCAGAGGATCTAGCAGGCACACACAGATAGGGTAGACATGAAGTCCCTTCCCCTTGAAATCAATAGGCAGGTGGTTGTTAGGCACTACAGTAGAGTTAGGGTTTCATCTGGGGAATCTGTGGTAAATGTTCACACTACTACTGCCACAGGGATGTAAGAAAGTACAACAGCTGTGGCTACATCTCCGGCACTATCAATGGCAGATCCAGAAGAGATGTGCTACAAAAGGCTTACACTCAAAACTGGAATACTAAGAATAAATCTGCCCTCATCCAGAGAGGGCAGCCTGACCAGCAGGCTCTCCATTTATTCCAATAGAATATTGATTTAGAATTAGGACAAGGATTCAAAATTCTTCTAATGCTACATGTAAAAAGTCATACAGAAGCTTGCATAAGGAGAAATATATTTTTTCAGCACGCAAAAATTCCTTGATTAGAGAAAATTACATTAGTGTTAAATAGAACATAGGCAATGTCTCCCTGTCCTTTTTCTTGCCACAGAGCTGTGGAGTTTGAAGCACAGCTCACTGCAAAACCTCACCAAGAAACAGGATATACCTGCTACTGACACATGCTAGATCCCATGACCGCTTTCACGCCAAGAGCAATGAAGCCAAGGCATTATATAAGCATTGTATGCTACACATATTTTCATGATTTCTCATCATATATTTTAATTTTACACAAATATATATGCACCATATATATGCATATTTGTCAAATAGGTTGCATAATTTTGAATTTGCATAATTCATACGTTAGTGAAATACTATTTTTTTTTTGTACTAACACACATCTTCCTTAAGGGAAGAAAAAATCTGAATCGTCCCATTATTCTATGGCATTTAGTGTCACCAGTGATAACAACACTTCTTAACTGGGCCCATTCCTGCAATTAATTTCATTTTCACAGTTTCCATGAACCCCAATATACAGTGCAATATTGCTTCATTGCCAGATCTGAGCCTTATTAAAATTCAATATCAAAAAAATAGAAGGTGAAACTTTTTATTTTTTCTGTAAATAGAAGGATGCTGAGAATGGCTAACTTCCCACACATTGTACCTGTACAACCAACAACAACCCAGCCCTTCATGAAAGCAGCCATATATAAACATCAGTGCTACTTGTACTGAAGTTCTTTAGAAGAACAAGAACTTTCTCACTGCAGACATTCTGTTCGGTAGTAATATAGTTCAATTTATTTGTGGAAAATATATGCATCTACTTTTTATTTACTCATACAGGATTCTATACCATGAACTCACCTAATTTTAATTACACATCATTATCTAGTAACACAGATAACAGAGCTCCCCTCATCTACACTGTGAATACTAGCATCTGAAAAGACTTTTTCTTTTTTAAGTGAAGATAAGTTACCGCATTAAAAATAAATGAGCTATTTTTGTCAGTTGATTGGACACTGAGTACACATAATAAATCACCAAGAGCATTGTATGCTAGTCTACGTGCTAACCTTGAGCTGCAGTTTATCTATTGCCTGCAATTCAGAAGACAATAAGGTATTTTACCCAATCAGCTGATCAGCTGAAGGAACTCAAAAGACTGAAATGGCTTTGAAATACACAGGCTTTTAGATATCAAATTACCTCTGGAACCCTCTACTCAGAAGTAACATGAACAAAATCCATTTGAAATACAGCTTCAATATTCAAAAAAATCAATAATTTAAACCACAGGTTGAACATTTTTACTGCTTCCACTGCAGACTGTCGTTTTTTGAAATGAAAATGCTAATGGCACCAAAGGGGAAAGCTCTAGCAGAAGAGATACATGTGTGCAGGCAGGAATTGTCTACAAATGCTGGCTTGCTCCCTCCCCCAGTTACATTTACATAAGATCTCTTAAAATAAACAACTCCCATTTCTATCGCTTTGAAAAAAATGTTTTTCTTTGTTGCACTTAATGTTTCTGTCCGTGAGAGCTTAGCTATATCAAGACACTTCACCGTAAACACGCGTGCTGAATGCAAATACTACCGCCTCAATTATGCTATTAAGTCGCATTATTTTGAAAGAGGCACTAATGTCATGCTTTTGAATGCCAGCTAGTACAATGTGAACTCTTGTTTTATAGATAGAAAAGCATGACTATAGGTGATGTTATATTGCAACATCTACATCCGAAACAGGAAGCAGTCCAGCGTGTCCTGCAAAAAACAAAGTATGGACGGTCCACTGCCCGTGATAATAGCTCATTTATGAGCAGGAATGGCTGGCTGACAAAAGACTTCTTAAAAGATAAAGAAAACACATAAGGAAGAGGCGCAGTGGGAATGGGAACTCTTGAATGTAATTGAAGCAAGATACACATGAAGGATGTCTAACACAGAAGCAAGTCTCTCCTTTATGAATTTGATCACCAGATTCTGAGCAGACTTTAAAATCTGATGGACTCTTTCTGTAGAAACTTACCTTTTGATAATTTAAACCTCATTTAATTCTTGCACTCCCTGGTACTAATTTTTTTAACTGTGTCACGGGAGGAATGCAAGAATTAAAAAACAAAACAACCAAAAAGCAATGAAATAAACATGACAAGACAGAGCTTATGTATCTACAGGTATGCAGCTTCCAGTCCACACTAAGAACAATTTTTCTAATGCTAGCAAAGCATCACTTTTAGTACTGAAGAGAGGGTCAAAACAAAGAAGTTATACGATTGATGGTCTTTGGTTAACAGTTTTAAAACTTTACTCTTGAGTACGTTGGTACTCTCATATACTTTTAGAGTCTTCTCCAGCCATACTGTTAGAATGGAAAAGAAAATGTAAATTATATTATGAGACTAAAGTTGCTCAAGTAAATAAAACTGTCTATTTGCATACATACAGCTTTATTGTAAAGTGAAAATTAAGTTTGCATTTCCAGGTTAAACTTTCAATTTCTAGAAAAAAAATGAAAATATACTCTTATGATTTTTCTGGCTGATAGATTGGTTCAATTTCAACCCAAGATAAATGCAGACTTTTAGCCTGGAATAAGAAATGACAAAAGTGTAATAATAATAAAAAAAATAATAAAAAGAAGCGATACTCAAAAGTGCATGCTCCAAAAATTTGTAAGTGGACTCCAATATCCTGCTCTCCCTAAAGGAAAGAAAAACGTTCTGGATATAAAAAAAATCCATAAATGTAAGCTGAGAAATTAATCTCAGCTTAAATATACCCATAATACAGGAAAATAAGACTTTGTTTATTGATATGTTTGAGATCCGCATTACCTTCATGTGAAACCACCTATTCCACATACTCCTACCAGTGTTTAAAATATACCTCCAACACTATAGCACCAATCACCCAACCTTCCAAGAACACTGCTTTTGGCAGCAGCATAAACTTGAACAGAGTCATAAAAAAAAACAATAGCAACCAGAAACCAAATAGTCACCCTTTTCTCAATTCTTGCAAAGTTAAGGAAGACAAACAAGCTCTTCAAGTTTATGCTGGAACTAAGAGTCTCAGGCTGTTCCAGATCACCCCATGGCAAGAGCTCCAAGCATATGGAACCACAGCATTCAGATGAACTCTGCCAGCACCACCTTCCCCTCCATCCCAGTGTAATCCCAAAACAGCTAGTATGGGTTGGGCACATTTTTTATTCCCCAGTGAGGCCCTTTGTGGCATTCCAGCCATGAAGTTTGTCACCACTGACAATATTTGGACAGATTTAAGACTTGGTCCCCTATAGCATGCAGTGGCAGTAGATTAATCTTGAAATATAAAGCACAGATACTCTTAGCAAGGCCCGTATTCAGAATATAAAAGGGGTGTAGGTTTGGCTCTTATCTGCTGTTGCAGCTACAGCCTGGAATGGAACTACACCCCTCAGCTGGAAGGACTGATAATTCTCTTGCTGTAGCCTCTGGATGTTTCCTCTAATGATCCCAGCATTACTCCTATCTTGTCTGGATTGACTTTTGCTCAGCATGCTCTCAACCATGCCCCAGTCTCCCACAAACACTGAATAATGCAATCAACTGCTCAAGCTAAATCAGCCGAGAGTTATAAAGCCGAGTTTCGACATATTGAAAACACTTCAATCAATGTCACTTTTCTAAACCTTCTCTATGGCTTGATATACACATTAAATAAAAGGGTGTCAAACAGGAACCCTCCTGAACTGCACAGGGAGAGAACCATCACAGGCAGTAAACCCAAACATAACACCGAGAACAGGCTCCTCTTATTTCATTGTTTAAGCATGAGGTTTGAAAATGGACAATGAAAATGTGTCAGGACCGTGTTCCTGACTGATTCTATGATAAAGCACAGATATATGATAAGATATAGCTACAACTGCATATGAACAAAATAACACATTTTAAGAAAAACAAGATTTCTCAACTAAGTTTGTAACTGATGTTGTTTAACAACAGCATCATTGCCACACATTTCTTTATTAGAGGTTTTGATGTTGAGACAGGGCTTTACTTACATACATTTACTGTATCATATGAATTAGCAGAAACATCCTCTTGTATGTTTGTGTGATTTATTAAATCATAAATCATAATCACATGTGCCAGAAATTCCTTTTGAAGGACATAATAAGGTAACAATTATCCTCTGAACTCCTTTCTCTGTCTTCAGAGAATAAAATGCATTAGCAACATACCCATTTGCTGCCCTATGATAGAAAATGAAAGCAAGTGTGCTGGTTGCACAGGCTGCTTTCAATTCCTGCAGTTGGCTGGTGAAGGGAGCTTTGTTCCTGAATGTGCTGTCAGAGACAAGAAGAATAGTTTCTCCAACACTTCTAAAGAATAATCCTTAAAAAATTAGTAAGGAAAAATTAATTGAAGGAACTTGGTTTTGCCTATGTGCAAGATGGATATAGAAAAAACAAACATGTAATACAAAATGTAAATTTAAAATATATTTTATTTGAAAGAAAATTAGGTATATAGGGCCTGCCTACATGATTTTGACATGAATCAATCAATTACACCTTTTTCATTTTATGTAACAAATGTCAGAGTATGATGCAGTGGGATTGTAATATTTTATTCCGTATATGCAGAGAAGCAACATTGTAAGTATTGTTATAAACTCCTCAGAGAAGGTTTAAGGCCTACTAGATCAACTCCTTAGTGTTTGGACTCCTGTGTCTGAGGGCTGGAACAGTGAGAATGTTCTTAGTGTACCATGATTTTGCTTAATTATTTTTTAAGGAAAAATCATAAATAGAAATTCATGACATAGTGCTACATAAAGGCATTATTAACTGTGCAGGTGCAGCGAGGTAGAAGCACCAAGGTCACAGGATAAAAAAGGCTTCATTAATTCAAAGAAAGTCTAATTTACTCCCCTAAATTTCGATTTCGTCTTGTTTTTGTTTTGTTTTGGTTTTTTTCCCCCTCCCCTGAAGGAGAAGAAACATATTTGTGGTTTAAATTAAAAAGAAAAAAATTCAATCAAGAGTTTCAGCAGCAATCCAGATCTGGAATTCACTCTTTTCTTTTTTGTTCCAGGAAGACACTGTGCCCAAATCACATATTGCAAATGCTAAAAAGAAAAAAGATGGGGACCTCTGAATCACTTTTATCATTTCCGAGAGTGAAGGTGAAGCTTAATAGCTTTACTGTGCTCAATGACATCAAAACATTCTTAATAAATAAATACATAGACATCTATTTTCTTCAGTTTAGCTCACGATATACAAAACAGCTATTTTTTTCTTATTTTTTTGCTGATAGTTCAAAATTAAATCTTGGAGTCCTGTGAAGACCCAATCCTGTATCCTACTCTGCTGATTCTGTGGAAAGTTTACCTCTGTAATTAAGAAAGTGCATGTACCACATTTTTCTACTGAATTACAAATTTAAATCACAGAAAAATGATGCTTTGCTGAATTGATGTCTATACTCCACTACTGACCAGGTTTTCACTGTTTAGTAGTCCCAACAGTTTCCACAGGCTCTGGGTCAGAATCTGGAATCTAGATACCTTCATTAATCATACACAATTAATTCAGAGAATCACTCGGACCTGTTCATACTCTGTCACATCTAGGGATGGACACAATGTCTAATGAATACCCTATACGAAAGTTATGATGGCTGGTGAGCATCCTTATTAACAGCTACATCTTTTCAACATCAACTTACAAACAGAGTATCCTGGGAAACAGTGGAATTTTGTGACTCCACTAAACAGATCGCAATACAATAATTACTGCCAGGGTTAAAGTGCAGTTTGGTGAAGTTCTACACATAAGAATTTTGATACTCTGTGTTTATCTAAAGTCTAAATCCTGACTAAAATATAAGCAGGGCACATGTCACTGCTTTTCTAATATTACCTACTTAAATCTTATTTTATTTACAGCTTCCAGTAGCTTTCAGCTAAACTTCTCATTGCGCCCGCTGCCACGTAGCTGGAGAAGGCTAACAAACCCCTCGGTGTTCACATGACAACCTTTGTGCAAATGCATCCTTATTCTGTCATCTACTGGCAGCGTGCTTCCCAGCCATGTTCTCTGCCAGTCCTTACCAGTTTGCCAATTACACAAGCTGCTTCCCAGACATCAGACAAAAATTCCACAAGACTGCTGTGCGAGCGTACCCTAATTAACCATCAGCTTAATTAGACAATTTACTGTGTAATTAGCAGGCAATTAGTCAACACCTCTCAGATCTTATTGACTGCTGTGACAGCCTTCCTTAGTCTACACATTCCCATACGCTTCCATGACCATGATCCCAGCCCCATCCTGTATGACAGCAACCCTTGCAAGGGAAGGGAAATCATATTGCATAACAAGGGAAGAGGGACAAAAATCAATATATAGCCTGTTCATTTATTGAACTATCCTCTAGCCAAGACTGTTGGGTTTTTTTCTGGCAATAGAAGGTCAGCTGCTAACAAAAAAATCATCCAGCTGTAACATTGGTTTACTTTTTATTATTATTATTTATTTATTTCTACTATGTTTGAGGAACTTGCAGGTTTTTTAACTCATATCACAAAGAATTATAAGAAAAGTCAGGCAAGCAGAAGGTAAAAAAGAAATCATTCTAAACTTACTTACATACTGTCGTTTTGAGAACTGTGAAGAATTGCTGATAGATGCTTTTGAAACCCAAAGCTAGCATTGTAATTAAGTGCTTCATAGTCCAAAATCCACCAGGAAAGTCAAAGTAGATTACTTCAAAGTATAAAAAGTCAATACTTGATAATAATTCAATGACATCAGTGTAATTGAGTAGAAATTATTTCTGAAATAGTATGAGGTCCTCCACACAAATCTAAAGTTGTATGACCTTATAATACACAATGTAAGAATGAACAATTAAAGACCATCATAACATGAATATTAAGGGAATATTAAAAATGTGTGTTCCTATCCTAAATTGGATTTTGCAATTAGCTATGACAAGAGAATTTTGGGTAATTGTTAGAGTAATAATTCCAAAGTTCATGGGATAGAGATACTTGTCTCCTGCTGCAATTAAAAATCCCAGACTTTCTGAAGGATTGAATCCCAATAAGCCACAATCTCTATTATAGTAAAATATTTAGATAATTTCAAATCTCAAATAATTATATATAACAGAAATGTTATTTAGAATGCACTCACATATTTGTATTAGCAAGACGTATTTTAACATAAGAACCTATCAAGTTTTTTAAACATATGGGATTTCATTCTGCTTTTGCAACAATGTCAATCAGAAGCAAATGTAATTATACCACCATGAGATTCAAAAATCAGCTCTCTACTTTCTTAACTTCTTGTGTGGGCAAATCAGACATTAAACACAGCCCTACCAGCTTCATTTAACAAGTGGGTACTCAAGTCCGGAGATAAACATTTAGGAGAAGCATGTTGTCTTTAAATAAAAGCTACATTGATGTAACCAAAAATCCCTTGAAAAATGATTAATTTCAAAAACCTTTATAGCTGCATGTGAAAACATAGGTCAGTTTAGAGCTAGTTATATCATTTCAACTTAAGTCTGCAAACTTTTTAACACAAGACATACACCACCACATACATGCGTGGCATGGATGTAACAGTGCCTGTGTAGACTCAAGTCGGGACCACATTTCTGCAAACATCTTGCCGGGTTGCATGGTCCAACCAGGAATCTTTGGACAATAGCTGTCACAAGAGATGCTTTAACTCTCCTGTGTATTTCTTGGCAGAGATGGAGGAAAGCACTCATCCAACAAGCAGGGCTGCCATCTAATGTGCACGGCCAGAGCAAGAAACAACTAGCTGGTGCCCAGGGGAGGTGGTGTGGTGCTGGAAGCACGTCTCACCTAGACTCTGGCAGAACCCTACGTTTGACTACAGCTATCTACTTCACATACAGGATTCTGAATGTAGACCTCAGCAAAGATGCTGAACTGTAAATTACAGAAATATAACATAAAGACCACGTTTTAAAATTTCAATGTCATGCTGTGATTGTCTTAGATTGGTATTTTTTTTAATGTAAATATTATGAAAAATATGCTACAACTTTTTCTTAGAAATTATTAAATATATTAACACCACTTGAGAAATTTTTATGCAGTTGGTTGTTTTGAAGAAAGCAAAATACTAAAAAGATTTTGCAACAAAACTGAATTGAGAATGAAACTTAAGTGTGAAAATTCTAACTTTCAGAATTCCATTTGGCAATTTCTAGCTTATATTGAAACTGCCTTTTTAGCTGAATTCCTTTCTGACACAAAAGTATTTGAGGTATTGCCAAAATTACAAAGAGGCTTCCAAGGGCATACAAAACAACTGCAGAAAATGAGATCTGAATGATATTTTACACAAGTATGTTACATATTTGCTTTTTGGAATCCTGTTTATTCAGGATGTGATATTCAGAAATGCTGAGTGCTTCAGATAGAGACATCAGGAGCTGCAGATTCTTAGCAGTTTTGGAAAACCATGCATGTGTGCTCCCTTTCTCTCTCCCCCCCTCTCTCTCTCCTTAAATATTTGCAGATAATTTCAGAAGAATGAGGTAAATGAAGCCAAGGTAGCAAAAAAGCAAAGCAATTTCTACAACATAAACCAAAATACTATTCAGATTTTTAACCAACTGTAAAATCTGCATTCATTGTTTGACTGACTGGCTAATAGTTGCACTATGAATAGAAATCACATCCCTTAAGTAGTGGTCACTTCTGGAAGACTCTATATGCTGAGCAGGAATGAGCACTCCTATGTTCAGCAGCTATTTTCTATAGAAAGGCTCATGTAGGAAAATACTCTGTACTGCAATCTTTACCCTCTTCTGAATTTCACTGAAACCGCTTTTCAGGTATGCCACTTTAAGTGCAAAATGAGTTTTATTAAAATAACTGTTTTCAAATTAAAAACTACCTAAAAGACTGGTTTAGATGCCTTTTATATCCGCTAACTAAAATAATCTATCTTAAGGTTAATGATCAAATTTACACTTTGTATATATTAGTGCTCTACTGTTTTAAATCTTTGGCTCCAGAATAAAAAGACATGGAAAAGAAACAATCTCTAAATACTGTGCAAATAAATAGATGAATGGAAAAGGAATCCTTAGACAACTACATAATTGAGGACCTTGTAGCCTACCAAGAATCAGTTTTGCACAAATATCTACATTTACCTTTGGTGGCCAGCTTTACATACAGCTTTGAGGAAGATACATCATTGCTGTCTTAAAGACCGTATGGAACTTAAGAAATGAGCTCAAGAAGCTTAAGAGATAAAAGTGAACAAATGAGCATACTCTGGTCCATGAGGATGAATGGAAGAAAAAGAGTAAATATGGAAAGAAACTTGCTGAACCTGTTTGGAAAAATCTGTCCTTTAGCAAGGATGAGGTTTACTGACTCAGTGTTCACACCACTGCATGACAGATCCCTCTTTGCCTTCCACTGCTGAGTTGTCACATTGTCCTCCACACCTTGAGATAACAGACTTCTCCATGAGAGACTCTGTGCTGTGGCTCTCACTGCAGAAGAAATGCAGCATTTCTGCAGTATTTAATGCTGCAAGAAGAGTGGGACTAAATTTTTAGCCATGAACTTGTAAAAAATTTTTCACTTCTAAAGTAATAAATAAAATCACAACGAGAGAGACTTTTTACAGACAGTTGTTAAACTCTTGCTTTAAAAATGCAGTCCATCGTGTTCAATTTTCAATGTCTTAATTGGCCAAAATTAACCACACTTACTAATGGTAAAACCACATTATTTAAATGGATTAAACAACCACACTTGCAAAGTCATTTGTGTCAAGAAGTACACCTGCAACAACTCAAGGTGTACATCTACTTGGTGCAGATTTCAGCTGTGGTAAGAAAGGACTTGACTTTGGTTAAAGCTTTCAGTTCTAGAGTCTAGTCTCTGCTTTCACTGTGTTGCTCAAGCTGTGCTACCTCTCTCCAGACTGGGATTCCTCCAGGGTGAAGATGTGCCAACCCCTTACAGCCCCAGGTGTGTAGATTGAGGAGAAAGAATGGACAAATGCAGTCCTCTCCCATTCCTCAAACAGCAAATCTGAAGCTATTAAAGTTATTAGCATTTAAAGAGAGCCTCCAGGCTTCTTTATACTGGGTCAGGGACAGGGTAAAACCAAGGAGAGATGAGATCTGGCCCTTAAGTTGACCATATCAGAGAAACAGTTTTTCTGGAGGAAAAAGGGGGAAAATCTATTTTCCTGCTACTTACTCAGATTTACAGAATGATTTGTTCCCTTTTTTTGTAGCCAAATAACACATTTACTGTATTAAAATATTCAAGTGAAATACAACATTGGAGGAACAGCATTTAAATAAATAATATTTATATTCTATTCCATTTCACTAGGATAGACATTTACCTCCCCTAGTTAAAATTTGCTAATTTTATGCATTGATCTAAAAATGTAAAAATTAGGGAAAAATAAAGCTGATATTTCTTATTAAAATTCTTTCAGATATAAGGAACAAAATAAGGTATGTAAAGAAATCATAAGAATATTAAAACCAATAATAAGAATTTTAACATTTGTAAAACAAAAAAATATTTTACTTTGAGTTTTGTATGCTAAGGAATCTTGTGAAATGCCCATTTTTCTGTTAAAAAAAAGCAGCTAATAAAAGTTGTCTGATGTTATTTAGTAGAAAGTCAAACAGTCCTATTTATATTTGACATTAACAATCTGATCATTTGTCTCCCCAAAGAAAGCCCATACAGCTTTCATACAGACCACACAATAAAGAATAGTAATATTTCTGTTTACTGAGATATCAACTGGCATTTCGTTGCAAGTCAATGGTCTATCTTTGCTACAGCATACTAGACCTCAATCTGGCATCTACAAATGTCAAGAGTATTAAAAAAAAATTATAGGATGGAAATCAAAAGCATGTTCTAAATTCCTAAAAAATGAAACAAAGTTCACCTAAACATATTTGCTGCAGAACTCAGTACAATATTCAGCTGTCAATCTTGAAAAACAATGAGGGAGCGATGCTGTCAGTAGGACAGGATAATAACATTTCAAGCAGATGTTCAGGCAGGGCTCTAATTCTCACTGAACTCCCTTGGTAAGCATTTAATTTCTTTATCATATGCAAGCTAGGCAAATTGTACTTCATCAAAACTGTATTGTGAAATATTAATATTTCATATTATAGCAAAACTCCATAGAATAACCTCTGTCATATTAAGAACATCAGAATTTCAAATGTCATGGTTCTGCATTTTAATGCATCTTAAATAGCTTTTTGGCTTGGCACTATAAATTATAACTAGTTTAATCTAAATTACTATGCTGTAATATCATACAAAAATATACATTTTGTAATACAGATTCACTTCTGTGAAATACTAATGTTATGGAAAACAATGTGTCATTGTACCATGATTTTTTTTTTTTTTTACCACCTTCAATTATGAAGCGAGGTGCGCGCAGTAGAAATGTAAAGAGAGACAACTATAGTTTGAGCCTGAATATGTATATTGTAATAATAGCACGTAGAAATATGATATATCCTGGGTAAATTAATTCTCTCTCTACCAGCAATATTTTTAATTTAGAAATGATTCTGAAAATATATTGTAAAATCTACATCAGTGAATTGTATAAACATATATTATGACTAGAAAGTTTTCTCCACTATGGTTTAGTTCAAATTTAATCTAGTTTTAATTGTAGCTTTGTTTTTAAAAACATCCATGAAACTCGCTCCATATAGAATGAAAAAAAAATAAATTAAAGAATAAAAATGAAGTTAGTTTGCATGTTGATTTCTGCTGGTTCCCATAATAAAGGCAACTGTTTCTACATTATTGAAAGTGACAGCATCACAAATCAATGCATGTCACAACAGAATGAAGAAGAATAAAGACAGATGTATCTGATTAATCAGAATTAAATTTTAGAAGTGAAGGAAGCATCTAAAAATCAAAGCAAACATTTCTGCTATCCCAGTTGTTTTTTTCCCTCTTTCTAAGCAGTTCATACAATGCAGTAAGAGAACAACAAAGCCTGAATTCAATTGATAAAACCCCATTTTATGCTATAAATTTCTCACTGTGGTAGTAGATATGGTATAGAGATGTGCACACTTCATATAACCTCTCACTTGTTTTGATACTATGTTTACACAAACTTTCTGATTACAGGATTTAATGCAAATTTTGTGTACTAAACAATACTCACTAATAAATTCTAAGTAAATAAACCAGCTCAGCATAACACTTCTACTAAAAAGCTCCCACTCACAGTTGTTT
The DNA here is from genome assembly GCA_027560015.1 of Chloroceryle amazona. Taxonomy (NCBI): domain Eukaryota; kingdom Metazoa; phylum Chordata; class Aves; order Coraciiformes; family Cerylidae; genus Chloroceryle; species Chloroceryle amazona. The sequence continues at coordinate 16,374 of JANHFX010009703.1, read as the reverse complement.
AATTAATGCAGTATCTCTCATTCTGCAGGTAGTTTTCTGTTCATCTAAGCCCTAAAAGAGGTAATAATTGGCATTCATTTATTGTTGACTCTATGATATGCAGCTCCCCCATTTCCCTGTGATATGCAGCTCCCCCATTTCCCTTCAATAGCTTGCCAACAGAATTTACAAATAATACGTTGCGGCAGAGTTATCTGTATAAGACAGAAATACTATTTGAACCAACAGAGCAATGAGCTATTGATCCTGCAGTCAAAAAGGGAAGACATCAATGTAGGAAAAGATGTGTGAAGGGACATTTTTATTCTGCTACCATTTGTCTTCCCTAGTGATAGTCCATTTTAAAAGTACTTATTCTCTTTTCTAGAAGAAATAAAATCTACTTGATACTAAAACAGCTGTGCAAAGATGTTTAATTTGGTAAACACAACTCTACAAGTCACTATCCCCTCACAGATACTTATACACACAGACAGGTACAGTGCACCCTGTAATTAATATTTGCCTTACACTATAATATCCAGTGCCTTCTCAAATATTTAGAGCACAGTACAGTTAAAGGTATAAATACTCCAAATGAATTTCAGCTATTTCTCATGTTAGCTTTCTGTTATGCTTCAACAATAGTACAGTAGTATGCAAGAACAAACTTCTGCTGAATCACTCAGAGCTGAAACCCTCACCGTACAAACAGAAAAGACTACACAGGTTGTCATGAAGGCAATTATGCAGCAAAGCATGTGGGTGTTTGAAAAGGGAGCAAGCACAGCACAAAACAGTTAGTGCTGTGCTAACTCTCTCTGCGGCAACATGTGATGCTTTCAAGGTGAGACCGAGACAGATGAGGGTTAGGAGGACTGGGGGAGTAAATTACAGTCCAAGGGCTAGAAGTGCAGCATTCATATCCAACAGTTCCCCTATGCAAAAAAAAAAGTAAGGCCTCTTGTGGGCTGCAGGGATCCCTAGCCTAGCATTTTAGAAGAGTTTTCTGTGCTAGGTAGTGAAAGAGGGAAAAGGAGAAGTTGTTCATATGAAATAAATCCTCTGTCTTATGAGAATCATAGCTCTTCAGCCCCAGTTCTTTTTTATCTCTGTCCTTGGATCTGCTTCTTCCAAGATTTACCCTGCTTTTCTCTCAGTTCTTATTCCATCACACACTACTTAACGCATGGAAATCCGTGGTTAGGCTTTTCACTAGCTGTATGTCACCCAAATTTAGCCTTCATCACTCACTTTTGATGAAGTGCCAAGGGATGCCCATGGTCAACAGCAAAGTCACTGGCTTCCCTATCAGTGACTGAACATGGTGAATTCAGTAATCAGGCTCTGGAAAAGGGAGCATTTCCCTGGCTGCTTCCCTCCCCATTGCCACACAAGTAGTTTACAAGAGGCCTTTAACTACTGCAAATAAGAAGGAAATCCACAGGTCAAACCTAACCAAGACAGATAAAATGATGAGACAAGAGGAGGAAACAGAGTGCTTGTATCACAGAATCAAGGCTGAAGTGAAAGAGCTTCAGCTGCCAAAACCTGTGTCTAGCAAGCTCCCTTCATCCCAGAACCTGTTCTACTCTTGGGAACTATACTGTCCAGAGAGCAACTCTGTCTCCTCCCACTGACCTTGCAGGCTTAGATTAGGGAACCTTTGTTCCTAGTCATGCTTCACAGTTAGCCGTGACTAGCTGGGCAGGAGAGCTCAGTCTGAAATCTCTACTTCCATAGGTACCACAGCACAGGAGAGCATTCTGCTCCCTGCTGAACACTACACGAGATTCATGTCTACATAATCAGAAGCAAAGTTTTTTGGATTTTTGTTTTCTTTTAAGATAGAACATTATGCCAACCTTCAGTATTCCAAACTCTCTACCAACTCCTTGTTCTAGCACTGTCAACAAGAGCAGTCTCTGCGTAGTGCTCATTGTTCACATAAGAACTGCTGTACCTCATTTAGCTTTACTTTCCATTTGAATTCTTTATTTCTGTGACAATAATTGCCATGCCAGTTACTATTATAAATAAAAATAATTTTATTTCTGCATCACCTTGAAGTCAAGAATCTCAAATCATGTCACAAATACTAAGGCTTAACACTGTCAGAAGAATACTGATGGGAAGAATACAATAGTAGAAAAACTAAGTAGTACTGGGGTGGGACACAGACCTACTGCACACAGCAATACATGATTCAAGAGTTTAGGCATCAGGGAAAGACTACAGCCTCATACTGGACTTCAAAAGAAAGCTTAGCTAGAAATAATAATCACTGGACTAGAATTCATCCAAAACACTTTTCTGAATTTCTTCTAAAATAAATACTACCTGCAGTATTTTGCATCTTATAGCAACAATTATATATATATAAAAATATATTTTATAACCACTGAACATACTTGCTTTTAGAGATCCACTCACTTGAAAGATCTCCATCCGAGTCACATCTCCAGAGCGTGGCATTCAGTGGAACAATTTGTAGTCACCACTTGAGAAATGACTCAGAACCTTCTGCTTGGTGGAGTACCAACATCACTTCCTACAACATGCATGTCTTTCCTCCTAAACTCCCACCAAGCTGGAACTCAGTCAGTGTCTGTTTAGCTCTTCAGATATTCAGTAATCAACATGCAGTCTGGCAGGACTGCAAACATACTAGCAGTAAAACTGATAAATAAATAACTCTCAGAACTTTCCATGAGTTCCCTTTAGCCTAAGCACTGAATAATTAAAGCTAATGATATGTTATACACATAAGTCAGTTGTAAACACACTTGAATGACATATATGTCCTAAAAAGTGTTTTAATAAGAAACCCTGTGAAAAAGATTGCAATCTGCATTGCAGTCCAGAGGAACATCTACTTCCGTAAGGCTACACTAGGAGTAAATGACAGCAGAAGCCAGCTGACACATTTTACAGCATGCTGTAGTAATATAGCACTTTGTCCTTAGACCTTCCTCATATTAGAGGTCCATCCTCTATAGTTGAATCTCTTATGATACTTAGCCATGTGGAGTTGGCAGAGTAACAAATCCACCTTTTCTCTTCTGCTACAGTCTCCATCCATCAGTATACATTTACATCCCATCTCCCAATCAAGAAATAAAGTCCCTAGTTTCCAAATCTAAAGGTCTCTTCAGTCCATGCTACTGTCTGTCACTGCTTGACAATGTATTACCATTATTCACACTGTTACTCAGACTTTTTCTAAGGATTTACCTTTGGTCCTCCTCCCCTCTCCACAAGTCAAACTATATCTACATCCCAGACCAAATCCTGTTTCTTTCCTCTGCAGTACATTTATCAAAGCTGTTGTTTTCTTTCACTGTCTAAACTTCTTGCTCAGTCTTATTTTGCCATTTTGAATGCAGTTACAGGAAACGCATCCTGAAGGGAATTTTCTGCCCAAACAAGCAATTACACACTCTAAATCTACACAAAATGCTTTTTTTAGGTGCCACACTGAGCGATAGCCTTCAAGACTAAATTCTAACTCCTTTCTGTTCCACTACAGGTTACTGAAGATTTGTCACTGTACTACAAACCTGCAGCACAACTACCTTCCCTCCATAAACTCATTTTGTGTTGCCTCCACCTTTCTCTTCCACTGCTCACCCCACATCAAGCTTACACCCACATTATCACATTGCAACCACAAGTCAATTTCAATGGCTTATCTTGGCAGTCCTTGGCACAGAAACCACCTTTCATGAGCTGTGTGATAAAGCTGTTACTCATTCCTGCTGCATTCTGATCCCTCATAGAAAACATTTTCAGTGCAATATTTTAAAAAAGGACTATTAGCCTCACTAGTTGGCTAATACTAAAAAGTTGGGGAACAAAAGGGGAGAATGTAACAGCATAAACTGTGTCACCATTGCACTGTACTACACCTCCCAGACTAGCTGACCTACACAATGTACTAGACCCTTCCCTGCCATCTTTATGCTAGCTAGATTTAATAGTGCCACTCTCAAAAGATTCAGTTTTTTCAAATATATAAAGCAATGGTTACATGCAAAATATACCTTAAAATATTTGCTTACCTTATCCAGGGAGAATGTTTTAGTGACAGCAAAGCCCCATCCAGCTTCAAAAGCTCTTCGAATCATCGAAGAACTAGTAGTAGGAGTTGCACTAGCAAGGCCAAAAGGATTTGGAAACTTCAGTCCAGCCATTTCTACACTGATGTCTACCAAATCGATAGGAGTATAGAAGAGTGGTAGCTCTGGAACAGCAGAGACTGCAACACCATGTAAGGACTGTAAAAAAACAAACAAAAATCACGGAAATTTTTCTGATTAATTTAGATATAATTATTAAACCCGATAAGGGAATAATTCATATATAACAACCCAAAGTTTAAGTATTCTATTACATGTTCAGACTTGCATAACTTGCAAACACTTGCATATGTAACATCTTTTGTCCAAATGACATCCATGGTGAAATATTATGCCATGCTGGAAATAACTGAAGAAGGATAATAATGAAAGAGTTATTTAACATCCTGTACTGCTAGCCTGGTTCAGTCCAAAGGTTTGTTCAGCCACTCTAAGCAGCTGGTTCTGTTCCCTACAGAAGTAGTAGAAAGATTGGAAAAAAACCCCAAACCACAGAGTATGCACAGACAGACCCCTTTTAGCTTTCTTCCCAGGTGCCAATCTATAAAATGTATAGGACTTCTGAAAAATGAGGGAAGGCATCCATGTGCAGGATCACTCAGCCCTAACTCAATGTATTTTGAGCTTCTGCACCATTTTCCCTCCCCTTTTAAAGATTTTATCTAGCCTATGCAGTGTGATACATATCAATATATGCAAAATTATTATTGTTTTAAAATTTAATTGTATTAATATGAACACTTCGAGGGTCACTAAAATTAGACTAATTTGGGATCAAAGAACATCACACACAGTATGACTGTGACACCCCAGTCACTTTTGTTTTCATTTTAAATATCCTTTTCAGTGAAAAGGTTTCTATGTAAATGTTGCATCTAATACTGTAGAAATTGCAGAGAAAAAAAATCTTTGTCCATATATGGTCAACAGCATCCTAATCGGGCTCTGGAAGGTAGAATTAAAGTCTTCTGCTCACTCAGACAGTTGACTCAATAAAATCCCAAAGAAATAAAGCAGGAATGTCTAACACAGAGAAGCCCTACACATGCCTGTGTTCCTAACAAGTCCCATCATAAGCTCACAGAAGTTTCTTCTATCCTTAAAATGAAGATTTCTTCAGCAGGACAAAAAGAACTGCTACTGGAGATGTGGGGAAAATTTTCTGTAACATAGTAAAAACCTCAGGCTCTTGAAAATTGCTGCCTTTTGGGTTGTTGCAGGCTTTTTTAAGTAACTCATTTTACCTCAATTTTACCTCTGAAAACTAATAAGCATGAGTAGAATGAAAGAAAAAAAAAAAGTATTTTATTTCAATTACTTGGGGTTTGATTCCATCTTTTAAACTTTTTTTTTTAGTCTTTCTCAGCTAAAATTTTCAATCACAAACTGTTGCTAGCAGTGCCAAAACAGAAATTCCCAGATCACATGACTGCAAATAAAGCACTTTGAAAATGTTAGCACTTTTTTCCCCTACATGTCTGGAAGTAAGGAAATCTGCTGATATACTGAACTGTTACACTGAATTCTTTGATTTTGTGAGAGTGACAGCAAAGAAAGAGTTATGAAAAGGTTTTTGGTCAATTATATTCTATGTGCACATGTGAGTAAACAACCTAGTTTTCCATTCATTGCTTGTATAACTTGTAAATATTGATTGCTATAGACAGACAAAGTGCAGCTTAAATTACATTGTATTGTCTCTTTCCCCATCAGGACAACTTAATCTCTAATAGTTGTTCTCACCTGTGGCGAGTGTTGCTTCAAAGTGATTCCTAAATAAAGACCCCAAATGAGCTGTGATTAAATAGAAAATAAATTCTATAAAAATAAAAAAAAATAAAATCCACCAGAGAAGTGAAAGATTTGACCAGGTGTTGAACACACCCATGCAAAAATGGGTCCTGCCTCCTGCTTGCCATGATGCAAACTGCTCATAAGCCAATTCCCAAACCATATGCAAAGAGGCCTATTCCTCTTGACAGACTTCCCTCATAAAGAGCAAAGCCACAAACAATTCCTCTCGGTGAACTCAAGCACTGCAAGATGCACCTAATGGTTCCATAATGATGAGGTCACCCAGGTGGAGGTGGCAGAGGAAGGATTTAAAAAGGTTTCAGTGGAATAAACCAAGTATCTAAAACCAGACAGGTACAGGATGCAGCTGACAGTTCAGTAGCCAGTGGCTATACATCCTCACTGATTTATCTCCCTCCTTCCTATCTCTTCCCTTTTTGCTCTATTTATTTTTTGCTGTTTTTTTCCTGTCAGCACGATGCTTATAAAAGAAATAAATTTACTAAGCTCTGATGTGTTGTTTTCTATAAAACAAAACTTTTGGCAAACTAAAATGTTTTATAGTTTCCTGAAAGTAAAATCATCTTTATAATGAAGGATTTCCCTGACAGTGCACAAACAAATAGGAAAGAAAGCCTGCAGCAAGGGTTTATTTATAATAACTCTTCCCTTGATTTTTAAAAATAGAGGACAAAAAGTGTGGCCCAGTCTTCCTCTAATTTGATGCCAACCAGCTGAGCTAACAATATTGCAGGCATTTATTGTTCCAGTAATGGCAATTTTTTGGATACTTGAACAGGCTGGTGAAAAAACCCCAGCATGCTGCATGCAGAGCCCCTACCTTACTCTAACCAGGACATGCCTAGAGGCAAAAGCAGCAGAGTCTGTAGTGTAGGGCTGAGACAGGAACTCAGCTTTAGACCTGATACAATTTGTGACATTTATTTTCTTTAGACGGAGGAAATTATTAACCACTGCAATATGGTTTAACTCCATTTTTGGGCCTTTAACAAGGATAGACTGTGAAAGTGAGTAGTTGTATTACTGCTATTTTTCACAGAGAGCCTTCTCTACATACACTACTGCCTGGAAGAGTTTTTCCTGAATATATTCACCTCACTTCTGCTTTCTCTATTTTCAAGTCTGATCTTCAAACACATATTTTCTCCCTTGCAACTCTTCTATCTTCTCTCCGATTATCCATTATATAACTTTATTAAATATGTTTAGAATTTGTCACATATATTTATGTTATTCCATACAATCTCAGAATATTTGTAGCTGGAAAGGATGCCTGAGGATCATTTAGTCCAACACCCTTGCTCTAAGCAGGGTCAACTAGAGCAGGTTGCTCAGGGCTCTGTTCAGTGGACAGAGGTTTTCTAAACTCCTTCCTGGCTTTCTGCTTCTGGAACAGACATATTGCTCACTCAGTGGTAAGCAAATAAAATACCAGGTTTCCTGCAGTTGCATTTACTCCACCCTCTGCAAAGGGTGCTTTGTTACTCATCTCCATGCTATGTTTCATATGTTGTTCTAGCTAAACAAAGGGACATTCAATTTTTCCTTCAGTTATCCTTTTCAGCAGACAACATAACTAATGGCTTCAAAGACAAGCTTCCAGGGAACCACCCATCTCTGGCATCGATAATGAAATAATGCACATTCCTGCATACTCGAGGAATATACGAGAATGGTCAACCCGCATAAAAGAAACCGCAACTATACCCTTCAGATACAAAGCCTGCATATTTTTTGACAGCATAGATAAAGAAAAAATAGCAAAGATACAATACTGGTTCGAAATAACACAGTGATGTGCTCAAAATTCATACTGAATAGTGTTAGTGAATCGTAATTTTCTATCAGTTGGGATTCAGCCCTCTAAGTGTACCATGTTCATTTCAGTCTAGGACACATAAAAAAAGAAACTGTCCACACTGGGAAGATTACAGTAAAGAAAAAATAGTTTTAAATAACGGAAAACTTATTGTGAACCAGAGAGGCAAAGTCACTTTTTCAGAGGGATTTTAGTGAGAGATAGGGGAAAATGCTCCACAGGTAAGTATAGGAATAGAGCAGGAGTGAAACATTAAGGCTGGCACAGTGATCTAAGAAGAAAATACTTGAAGAACTGTGAAGTGAGGTCTTTGCTCTCAAGGCAAGAATAGAAAAAGAGAATTTAGTCCTGCAATAACTGTGAATCAACCTGAATATAACTATTATATTATTAAATCCCTTTCACTGATCAAAAAGAAAATGGTAACTGAGGCATAGTAGAGAATGCCTGCCTATATTGCTTCTCACAAGATCAACTTACTGTTGGACAAAGGTGAGGGCCATTACAATCCCCAAACTAAATAAAACATCAAGAAAGAAAAGCAAATAGTAGATAGTTGAATGAATTGGGCTGATTCTATTCGTATCTCTAGTAACTTGCAAAGAATGGTTCTAGGAAGACTGACTATATTTCCTAACAGCTTCTACTACAACTATCCTTAGTTATGCTTTGACTGGTCATGTTTATAGAAACTAACCTGACACAGCTGCAGGCAACAATTTCCGAGATGAACCTGTGCCTCATATAGTGGGAGGAATATATTAAGAAGCAGGAGATATTTAGGCAACTAATGATGGAAAGTTTCCAGCATAAGAGCAGCCAAGAAGCTTCTGTAAATAACTCCCAGTTTTGAACATAAGGTATTTCTGCTGGAGAGTCATTGAGTCTGGATCTCATGCTTCACTTGACCATGTGCCAGGGCTTGTAGTGATTGGAGTTTCAGGGCACATATCAGGCCCATCTGTTTGCTTAGCCTTTTGCCTGGAGTAGGTTGGGATACAAGCAGCATGCCGTTCAAACGTGGCATTCTGCAAGTAGTCAGGATGGTGGTTTTGAGTTTCAATCTTTGATGTGGCCTTGGGTTGGTTAAGGAATCCTATGCAATCATTTTGTTTTGCTAAAGGTTGACTGCATTATTTATAGGTCCTGGTGCTGAGATACTTGGCGATTTTGAAAATGGCTACTTAGTCCCGTAACTGAATTGCAAATGGATAGATGGCATCAATGTATTTATGTAAAATTTCATGTGTGTCCAATTCAAACGCTTACATCACGGGAAGGTTACTTGCCTTAGAATCTCCCAGTAGGGAGAAAATAAGGTAGTGTGTAAGGCTGGTTTTTTATTTGATATTGGAAGTTTCCAGAACACAGGGCTGTGAATTGAATGCCTGCACACCCATGCGCACAGAGGCTTGCACACACGCAGGTACCTCCTGCTATAAAAATCAGGGCAATGCAACCATTCTCTATACATACAGCTTTCAAAACCAAACTCTCTTCTAGTCACTAAAATTTCTACCAGGTCCAAATGCTGGTGAAATAAATTGCCAAATTACAGCACTCCACACCACAGCAACCAGATTTTACAAGGGCTGCACATCCAAATAAATGCCTCTGGGCAACCCATTCATCTAACAGCTGGAAAGGTGACACTTGACATTTGGAAACTTCCCCGTGAAGACTGCTGTAAGGCTTTCCCATTAGCTTCCTGGTGAGACTGTAAGGTTGAATAAACTGCCTTGAAACCTGCAAAGGGTAACAGAAATACTCTAATATCACAAGCCTGCTTGAGTTAAAATTCCACTTCTCAAGCCATGACTATTTAGATTTTTTCCAAAGTATTAAATACATTCCAGAGGTGGGGGGGAGGGGAAGTGAGGAGGAAGCAATGTGATAAAGATGGGGTTTAAGTGATGTGTGTATTTCTAGAGGTTAAAGAGGAAGGAGACAAAAAGGAGGAGATATCCCTCCCTCCCTGCCTTTCACAGTTAGCCAAATTCACTGTGCACTGAGAAATTAAGCAGGCAGGTCAGGGATTAAAGATGTTTCACACTCAGCATTTTCATAGGGTCTAAAAAGGCAGGACACAAACAGTGCTTTAGAACAAGTGAGAAAAAATATGCACAGACACTAACAACAAGCTTTCAGTTGAAGTATTTTTAGGACGTGAAATCAGACCCCAACAGCATGAAATTGCACAAACATGCAATCAGAGAGGCTTTGAGCAGATGGATGGGGGAGAAAGACATCGAGCTGTTACAGTCCCAACTTCAGTTGTTCAAATCTCTTTTTGTGGGAGAATGAATCATGTATCATGTTTCTAAAACGTTCCTTGCACTATGAACACACTCTTTGTCAGCTGGTTCTCCACACACAGGCTGTGTCTCCCATCTCTGAAGGTTCCTCTGCAGCTCTTTTACTAGGTCTTTCTTTTACTAGAAAAATTAGGGCAGAGGAGCTCAGTCAGCAACAGGCAAGAAGCACCAAAAGGGAACATGCAGTTATCACCTTTTTCAAGTTTGTAACCCTTAAACTCTTACTTCTGAGGTAAATTTTCCTTTGCATTATTTTCCTCTCTGCATTCAGTGTTTATTTTTCTGCAGGCTTTTTTGTCCAGTTTATCAGCCTCATCAGAGAAAGCTTTGGTTCCAGCATAGATAATCTGAGTGCTCTGTAAATTGTTAGTGCACTAAAAATGTCCTCCCTGGGTAACAACATTAGCAGTATTTAATTTTTACTTTATGCAATATCGGGAGATTTTATGTTTTAATACTGATGGGCTCACTTCTTTTCCCCAGTTACCCAATTAGGACTTCTGCTTGCACTATGTACTGTTCGGGGAGGCTTGCTACCCTTGGGTGGAGTTCAGAGCTGGGGCCAAGAAAATGTTGCTTAGATTTTAGTGCTGATAATGTAAGAAAGCGGGGTTCAGCTACCCAGACTCAAGTATGTGATCCAGGTTGAACGAATCTATAATGTTCAAATCACAAGACAATCTAGGCATTTATTTCTCAAAACTTGTATATTCAATTTAAACCACAATTAATTTATTTTAAAAAATATTTAAAAGCAGATATGAAAGAATAAGAGAAGAATACTTTAATAAAATAAATAAATCAACCAATCACCTGAATGTATCGGTGCATGTACCAGGAAGCTTGTTTTCCATCATTTACTGATTCCACTGTAGTGTTAGCAAGACCACCAATGTCACCCCCTGCAAAAACCCAGGGTTCACTTGTTTGCATAGTTTCCAGATCTACTTCAGGAAGACCCCATCTGTTAAACTTGATAGGTGCCATGGCCTCTCTGACTGTAAATAAAGTGAATGACAAATCCGTTAATAGAAGAAAAAAAACCAAACAAATCTGTTTCATTGGTAGCACTTAGAAAAGCAGTTCTTTCATTTACTTAAATGTTAATTTACAGTAGAAATAAAAAGTCCCATTTTTATACATAAAAATTTTTGTTGAGCTAGTGGAAATATGTAATTGGTAACAGGACTTAGAAAACCAGCCTACATTACATGGAATTGCAGATCAGTAATATCAGAAAAGTAACCAATTCCTGTTTGTCTGCAAAGCCAGACGTGTGTGCAAAATAAACATACACAAGTGTCACGAGAAGTGATTGACTTGATGCACACTCAAGAAATAACTGGTGCTAATATTCTTCTGGTCACTCCCTGAAAAACACACTGCATATCCCAGAAGCTGAGATTCACAAACTCATTCTCACTGGAATTATTCATCTGCCAGGGAAAAAGTGCAGCACTTCTGAAAATCCTATCAGTGAACAATATTAACATGGGAAAAATAAATTTTCTCCCTTTCCCTCCACCCATAGCTTTGTATTCCACTTACCATATCAACATACTTTTCTCCTCAATAACCTAACATATACTCTCTTATGCAACTTAATACACAGGATACAATTTTTGACATTTAAATGAAAAAAAAAAGTTTCTGACACAATTTCTAGAAATTAATTTAAATCTCCAGAATTTACTTCCTACATTTATTAACCCTCACAACTGAAATGATATGCAGTCACTTTTTGACAGGTCATTATTAAACCTGGCTGAAAATTTTCAGTTGGAACATTTTTCCACCACGAAATGTTATGCTATCAAAGCTTTGGCTTTGACAAAGTGTGTTGGTTTTAAAGAAATTTAATTCTGAAAAAGATATATTTCAATAAAGTCAAAATCATCCTGACTTGATAGTTAAACTCAGAACATCCTGAAGGTAAGGCTCACTTTGGAACTCGCTACATATATTAAGAATATAACGATAATAACACAATAAAAATGAAATGCTTGTATGAAGACAACATATTTTGTATCTTTTTCACTGCAATTTCTGGGGTTTTTTTAGAGCATGCATTAAGATATCTGAAATTTTTTTCATGTTAGTAAATGGCATGTATAGGCATAGTGCATATGAACTATTATTCTCCTTAAAAATAATGTAGATGTGAAAATAAAAAAAAATCTTCATTTTTACAAGTGCATTAAATACACAAATCCTCAGGGGAAAAAATCTTCTTCTATATTAACATGAATTTTATTATGCATTTAAAAATTGTTACAATTGCAAAGACATTTCAAACTAACTTTGTGAAAAGAATCATGTTATAATAATAAATAAAATAAATATTTTTAGCAAATGTTGATGTCATGTATCAAAATTAGGGGGTTTTATATAGCTTTGTGTACAGGAACTGAAGATTCTGCAATAAAATGCAGCTTAAAATTGCAACATCCCTCAGGGACGTACTACTAGCAGATGCAGATTGCCAAGGTCAATTAAACTGATGTAGTTGTGCTGTCACATATGTAAAAGAGAAACCTGCCAATTTCAGACAAGAATATTTCTCCAGTATGAGGGCAAAGTCACAGCATTGCCCCAGCACATGCCTGAGTATACAGCAAGCTTCAAACATATCTTTCTTCCACATCATTGTGATGGAATTTTCTTCCCGGGCTCTGCATCTCCTTTTGAACCCAAATCATACATTAGAATTGTATTTCAAAGTGGGAGCTGTGTATAATCACAGGCAAGGTAATAAAATAGGAAGCAATGCACAAACATTGCGATCTACTTGTCCCACTTACGCTCTCCTCCTCAGCCCTGACATAGGTAAACATATATCCAGAGGACTCAAATCCAAAGTGTTTTTTTTCAACTGGTTTAGAAGCCAGAATCACAGAAGACAGTTTTAAGATGAAAGACTGTAGCAGGTTTTCATACCAGAAGTATTTAATCTATCTTCAAGCCCTATTGCTTGCACAATCCCTCCCATCCTGCAAGTAGTGGTAGCTTACCATGGTAAAAAAAGATATTTGCATAATGACAGAATCAAAGATTTTTTTAAATTTTACAAATAATTAAATTATTGAAAGATCTCACCAAACATGACCTTCAGGCTGAGACATTTTTCAGTCTGGAAAATGAGTCTTTTTGTTTGTTTGGGTTTGTTGTTTCTTTGGTTTGGGTTTGTTTGTTTGTTTCTTTAAAAAAGGAAAGTGCTGATAATGGCTGATAGTTTTATTAAGAATTCTTTAGTAATATTTGTAAATCTATACATTAACTTTCTCTTTATGTGTCAGACTGTCTGTACTTCAAAAAAAAACTTTTGATCATCTTATATTTGTCATATATAGGATAACATTGCATACAGTGGTACCATCTCAGCATGTGGTCTAGACAGTTCTCACAACCTAAATGCCTACAGTTTTGTAAAGACATGTTTGGAAAAAAAAATAAAGCAAACAAAAAAAAAACCCAGAGGAAAACGTGGTGCTGCAGGATTTAGTATCAGGGATTTAATAGATGACTTGTTTCTCTGAGACAGGACTGAACCACAGTAAAAGGTGTTAGAGGGCAACACGCTATTGGAGAAGTAGTTTTTCAGAAGAAATGATGTAAAACTGAAAGTCCAGACTACTTATTTCATCTTGTGGAAAAATAGGGTATTCTGTTATCTTGGATCTATTACATTTCTCAAATCTATCTTTGGATTGGTTTGTGCTAAAATAGCTGTCTGGACATAATTATACCAAAAGCTTTTTGAGTGCAAAGAATGCCCAACATACCATCACCTGAAACATCTCCCCAGGGTCTGGGAATTTGTCTGCCTGATCAGTAATGTTAAAATTCGGGAAAAACATTTCCCCAGTGGCAAGGCTGGTATTCAGCAGCTATTTTCTTCTGACTTTTTTATAATCTCCAAGATTTAGGTTAAGTAAAAATCAGGACATGATTTAAAAGCATCTTATATAAGAGTTCCCAACATTCTCACAGTTTGGATTTGGTACCTGGGGCAACTGTCAGACTGGAGGGATCACCTCCTAAAACACCTGCAGAGAGATGGGGAGAACTTTGGTCTCCACAAAGGGAAGTCTATTCTCTGCCCCTGCAAGAGAGGAGAAAGTCTAAGCACCTAGCATGAGCCTAAACAGAGGTGACTCCAACTATCGGTTCTCCGAATAGACATTTGACCCTGAACAGTAAGCAAACTGGCTAAAGTGTCATCTAAATCCCTGCACCCTCACACCCTTTAAAGTTTAAAATTGACCTAGCTTTTTGCTTGAAAATTCAAAGAACAATCCCATGGCTGTGCTGCCTTCTCCTCCAAACCCTAGTGAAGCACTGCACGATTTGAAAAGATCCTTCTGGATGAAAGACAATATACAATTGAATTATTCTGATGCTATTAACTGATGCTAACACAAATAACACCAAACAAAAGGACAGTTCTGAATATATATTCCAAATTCTCTATATTCACAGAGCAAGCAAATACAAATGGAAAAGCATCAGCAAATTATAGCACTTGCAAAAACAATATTAAAATATAAGTGAATACAGAAAAAATATTTTAATTAACAAAACAAATCAAATGGAAAAGATTCCTCAAATAAAGCTTTAAAAGTGAGTCTGTGTGTGTTTGACTGCCATGACTAATTATGTATCCATGTAATGTGTGTTCAATTTGGGCTTATTTAAATAGCAGAAATGCTCATTAGCTGCAGTATATCTGTGAAGCTTCAATAAACAGTTTAATGGTTTTTATGTTTAACCAATTTCATAAGTTCCTGTAATTTTAGCTTTAGTAGCTCATTAATGTTATTTTTGATATCCATCTTACAGAATTCCTTTGCAGTGAATAGTAGCATTACTTTAGAAAAATGGAAATATACTGTAACTTTCTTAATCTCAAATGTAAAACTACAGCTGCCACGTGCACCAAGAAACTGATTAACTGCTGACACTGCCCAGTCTAAATGCCAAGCAAATAAAGGCACAATTGTGCTTCCCACAGCCTCTGTCCCACTAGCGTACTGAACTAGGATTAAAATTGGCTTGACTGGAGAAAGCTAAATTCAGGTATGCTGGGAGCAGCTCCTGCTGCAAGCTGGAGACTTTGTTTTCTGCCTGTCATCCCAAGCAAATGTGATGCCTATTGGGTGAAAGAGCAGAATTCCTGCTCTAAGTTAACAGGGTTTCTTCAGAAGCCACTTTTGGATATTGGAAATTGGTAATCATTTCAGGGTGTGGAACTGCTGCACTCAAACTCTTTCAGTACACCTATTTGTAGAGGAAAATCCTACTCCAAATATCTCAGCAGGAAAACTCCTACTTAGTGCACTAGGATTTTATTTTTTTAAATATATATATATATATATATAAACTTCAGGTTTATATAACAACTTTTAAAAAAATCTTGTGGCTAAAAGTCTATTCTGTGGGTGCGAGGCAGATGCTGTGCTACCAGGCACACACCAGCTCACTCCCATGGAGCAATTCCAGCTGGAGCATCACAGCCACCTCTCTTCCTCCCTCCTAGTCTTTCGTTAGTCAAGGCTTGGATGCTTTGATGCTGAAATTACCTAGTAGCCTGAGCAGTCTGTATGAAGAAAATCAACACTCCTTGCAGATTTGCTGGCTTCTGTACCATTTGAAATTCTGTATTTGTACAAAGGAAAACTAAAATCATTTTCACTTATGAGCCCAGAGCTCTGCAAGCTTTTTCACTTTTTCCTTAGCAAATGCTTCTCAATCTATAAATATTAAGTAGTAATGGTTTAAATAATAAAATTGTAAACTACATGGGCAAATTTATATTTGTTGTATGTTGAACTATATGACGGGGCAGTAGTTATACTCTAGAAGACCCTCTGGGGTTAGCTGCTGCCATTTCCAAGTAAGATGACAGTTGTACTAAAATTCAAAGCAAAATATCTTGAAGTTGTGACTGAGTTCTAGAAATAAAATGTTGCCCTTCAGTTACCATGCAATCGCCAGCTACTACCAAAGGCTGAATAAGATGTATTTGCGCTCACAAATAGCCTACTATTTTGGGGGGGTTTCCAAAGGCAGCACTTGTAGGTTGCTTGGATACTTTTGCATTCCCCTTTTTTGTGTCCCCAGGAAAACAAAACAGACGTTACCATGCTAAGATTCTGAGTTCTGTTAAGTGGGAATACTTCCTCTTTACCACTGCCTGCTAAGCAGTGTTGAACGAAACTTAATGGCCAGTTCCCTATCCTGCACTGCATTTTGTAGTGTGTTTTGAACAAGTGCACTATTTTCCATAATTTCTCCATGGTTCTCCTCA
>JANHFX010009701.1:0-10101 GCA_027560015.1 Chloroceryle amazona | reverse complement strand
GGGCCCCGACCCAACCGGTGCCTCCGGCGCCCCGGGGCGGGCACCGGTACAACCGGCAACGGGCCTGGGCCCGTGGGACCGCCGGACGTACCCTGGGAGGGCTGGCGAATGGCAGCCGGCTGCTGGTCCCCTCCACCGTGTTTCCCGAGTGTCCTTTTCTTCGCTACTGAAAGAATTGATGCACGGAAACTCGCCTGAAGTATTCACCTGGTCCCTCATTTTCCACCACCGTCTGAAATACCGACCCCGGGACTCGGAAGACCAGGAAAAATAAGGGCAGCAATATAGGAGGGCACAAAGATTTTAAGCAGTGATGTTATGTACTCCTGGAAGCACTCATCAGGTGGGTGAAAACAGGAAACAAATCCATAGAGCTCGGGAGATAAAAAAATGATTTTTACAGTGGTGGACAAGACGGGGACGTTAATTTAAAGCAGGGAGGACGGGCTGTCAAGCCAGCTAAGAGGGCTGTTTGGAAGAGGAAGAAGAGGAGTGAACTACCTGCCAGCTCCCTCTCTCTTGCCACCCTGCGTGTGGACGCTCAGACCTTCACCCTGCTGCAACAAATTCCCTTTTTCACTGAGATCCTGCAGCCACAAGAGCTCCTTCCAGCCTGATGGCTGGGCCACGTTCCTGCATGTCCTCAGCTGCCCAGGGGTCAGGAGAAGTCAGCCTGGACCAGGGGCTGTTGAAAGCAGTAGGGTGGTTTCCAAGAGTAGAAAGATTTCCGCTGCATTTGGTGGGCTTTGGATCAGATCCTGTGCTCCTGGCATGGCTGAGTCGTGGAAAGCAGTAAAGACCCAACGTGTTAGCAGCTTTAAACCGCTGCAGCCCAGCAAAGCAGTGTCCTGGAGTTTAAACTTCTGCAAAAATCTGCAACTTTGTTACTGAAATTGTAGAAGAATTCAGAGGAAGACCCATAAA
Organism: Chloroceryle amazona; assembly: GCA_027560015.1. Lineage (NCBI taxonomy): Eukaryota > Metazoa > Chordata > Aves > Coraciiformes > Cerylidae > Chloroceryle > Chloroceryle amazona. The sequence continues at coordinate 9,177 of JANHFX010009701.1, read as the reverse complement.
AGAGTGTGAATGACTCTGGCAGATCTCAGTGCAGCACTTACACAAGAATCGTCCAGAGCTGTACTGACAGTGGTAATGTCTCCGAGTCGCAAGCAGGGGGAATTAGATTTGGATGCTCAACCCTGCAAGGGCAGACAACTGAATCTATGAAGAGGATTGGTAAGGGGGGAGCTAGTTAACACCATTTTCTCTCTTTCAGGCATTGGTCAGTCAACAAGAACCATGTTTTCTTTGAGATCTGCTCCTGTGACAAGTGGAGAGGCTGTTCGAGAGCTGGAATCTTAGAGCAGCTTCCAGCCCGTCACCCCCCTGGCTGTGCTCTTCCCGGGCTTCAAGAGACACCCTGCAGCACATGGCAGGCTGAAGCACCTCGGGAGGACCTACTGTGCGCAGGGCCTCTGCAGAACCATACAGGCGTGAGAACATGCAGATCTATCACCTCCTGCTGTGGTCTCAGGGAAGCTCCTCGTCTCTCCAGTGTGGTGGCACTTGGAGGACATTACCAGTGGTCAGCAGCAAGAGTGAAACTGAGGACCTGCAACCAGATGCTGGCAGAAAAAATCTGGGCAAAGCCAGGAGCCATGGCTCAGATTCACTTTCTTAGCGTGAGATCAGGTGAGAATTCACAGCTCTATGTTTTTCTGTCTCTTTCAAGACTCAGTCTGCTCTCTAACAAGCAGTAAATCACTAGAGCAGAACGACTAGCCCAGAACCCACTCAAGTGAGGCAAAAACTCAGTTTGGGGCTGCCTTGCTGTATGTCAATAGTGTAGTACTAAATCAAAACCTCAGAGCCTGAATTTCTTTCCTGACCTGTTGTGAACCAACAATCCCAGCACCTCCCTGCAAAGCCAGGGCCCCGGCTGGCACAGCAGCTCTGGGCAGCAGCTCCCCCACAGCTCTTGCACCCGTGGCAATCCTCCACTCCCGAGAAGCAAGAGGCAGCTTTATTTGTGAGCTGCTGAATCTGGCCTGAGCCCCAACAGCCGTGTGTAAACTCAGACCACCAGCCGTCTTCATTTGCTAGGGGACCGAAGCTGGTGCCTCATCTCTTCCCTCAGAAAGGTTTGATGACAGGGCTCAGATTTGCTTAACTTTTTAGTAGATCTTTTCCTCCACCTTCCAAAGCCCTCTGCCAAAAAAATAAAAACAATACAGAGAAAGAATAAATTTAATAGTGTGGGGGAAGAGGGGCAATAATAAAGTGAAGTCTGTAAGTTAGTGCATGAAAGGACTCGCTCAGTGGCTGGGCTGGTCAGCACAGACTGCGCTGGGGTAGGGCTGGTCCCTGCTGAGCATCGTGGAGTTGCAGAGTGTCTGGGCAAAGGCCCAAGAGGCTGCAACACCCCACAACCAGGGCAACATCACAGACAGGACTTGGCATTGGCAAGGGCTGGAGCCAGGAGCAAGGGGACAAGCCCCTGCAGAGGTGCCCACACAACAACAGAAGAAACCTTCTTAGGAGCAGCAGCGGTTTTATTGAATCCCAAATCCCAAAGCTTCAGCAAGACACAGACTTTCTGTATTAATTTAACACCATGAGCTTTTCAGAAATGCCTTGAAATTGTTGCTGATAAGGATAACACGCGCAGCGGGAGGGGGCTGTGGTCCTGTTGTGCCTATTCCATTTCTCCCCTGGCCCCAGCCTGTGTGTGTGTGGGGGGGTGTTTCTTCTCCTCTCACCATCACAGAGAGGGGATTTGGCCCTGCAGTTTCTAGGAAACAAGCCCTTTCCCCCTCTGAAGTGCATGGTTTATTTTTTTGCAATTTTAATGTACGTCGAGGAAGCCAAGTTTCATGGCCATTATTGCACAGTTAATAACCCTTTGGAGACTGCAGACATGTGTTATATACATCTTCCTGAGCAGTCATTTGGCTCGTCGCCTGGAAAATGCCAGCGTGCGAAGGGTTAACTTGGCCATTACTCAGCTTTCTCCCTTCTCTCCAGCCACCCTTCTCCAAACCCTTCCTGTCCTGGTCTTAAGCAGGGCAATCCTGACCTTACAGGTGATGCTCTCATGCTGCCTGGGACGTTCCGATGCCTTCCCCACTCTCCTGGCAGCTCCTCACCTTGCTGTGGTCTTTGGGTAGCGGGGATCCCCTTCCTTGCTGCAGAGTTTGGCCAGGCTGGTCTGGCACGGACCTGGCCAGTGCTGCTGTTACCTGTACAAAGCCCCCTGCAAAAAAGCCAGAAACGGTTTAATGACAAAAGGGACCAAGAAAAGCTCTTCTGTCATTTCAAACAATCAACCAAGTGAATATAAGTGGTTCTACAGGTGCCAGCAGTGGGTTTCCTACTGATTGGTCTTGCACAGGGAGCCAGAGGTTTGATTAAAGCTTCTGCACTGGATGGAGGGTGTTTCAGGGTGTGCTCCTTCATGGTAGACTTTCCTTCTTACGGTTGGACTCGATCATCTTAAATGTCTTTTTCAACCTAAATGATTCTATATGGAAATATACCTTTGAGGCAGCTCTCAGCAGAGGCACTTAAGAGGTTTTTTGTTCCAGCAGCCTAAATTCTCCTGAGCCTGCAAGAGAAAAACTCCCTCTGGGACATCTCTATCAAGCCTGGCTGAAAATGGACAGTCTGTTCATGAGCTCCTGGGGATAAGGAGCAGAAAGAAAAGCGACAGTGATATTGGAGGTGTTCATGGACAGAGCTCACTCTGGCACCTGTGTCCTCAGGGGAGCACGTAGTCTGCTTCAGTTCAGGTAAGTCCGTGGCAGGAGACCTAACTCTTTCTCCTAGCAGGAAGCTTTATTCATGGGCTGACAGGGGTTCCCTTTTGCCAGAGGGATTTTGCTTTGGTGGAGATATGTTTGTCTCACAAACAGTGAGTGCATTGCATGAGTTTTTCCATGCGTATCTTCCCTCCAAACACTTCACCTCTGTCTGTCTCCAGGGGCCTCAGTTTCACCAAGCTAAAACAGGGAAAAACATCCTATTTCCACAAAATACAGAGAAAAGAGAAAAAAAAAATACTTCTGTGGGAGAGGGGCTGAGGAACAGACGGACTCCTGAAATCCCAGAGGTCTGGCTACATTCCCACACAGCCTGCACAAAACCTCACAGAGTATCTTGCTGCCTTGATGCAGATGTTTGGAGGGATCAGGGTACAACACTGTCAGGAGCAGAAAATGCCATGTCAGGCACACCCGTGTGGGTGAGAAAAGCCAGGAATATAACAGAACATGCTCCCAATAGAGTAACACAGCTCCAGGGTGCCGGGAGAATCAGCTCCCTTCACTTTGCGTGGAGACACCAAAAGCATTAAGTGCCCCACCACCTCCATCCAGACCATGCTGGGATTTTTAAACACAGACAAGGCCAGTCCAGGGGCTGTTTGGTATCGAGAGCTGCGCACAGATAGCCATCACCCAGGCAATAGCAATCGGCCGCACGTCACTCCCCAGGCATGCGGGAACAAATGGACAAAGGAAAGAGCTCTCGTTGTTTGGGGCTGACCCTAAAGTTCAGCGAGGCTTTTTATGAAGTCCAGTGTTGCCACCTCTGATGATGTTATCAGGAACTTGGGAATAGCTGGCACTTTCTTTTGTTCTGTTTTATGGTTTGTTTGGGTTTTTACTCGCCAGGCCCTGGCTCCTGCAATCATGAGACTGATTTCTTGTTTAACTCCATCACTCCATGTTTGACCCCATGACAGGATGAGAAATGTGAGCTGTGAGAAGCCTAGAGGCTTATTGCCCAGGAGCAAAGGAAGAAGCTCCCAACCACGGGACTGTTTAAAATAATCCTTTCTCAAAAAAAGATGCCATTGATTTATTTTTTTCTTTTGCGGAGGCAGATGTTCTGAATGCTTGGACCTGACAACAGCAAAGCCCCTCTTGCAGACACCACCTCCCTCTTCCCCTAGCACTGTCCTTCAGCTGGTCATATTCCACATCTGGGGTTCCCCTTCTCCTTCTCAAACATCTCCCTTTGCAACCAACACATGCCTTGGATGAGAATCATCTCCCCAGGCTGAATATTTCATATACAGCTCCTCCTTCTCTGTATATTCCTTGCAGCAGGGCACAAGAAGCCAGAGGAGGAGATTTGGAAGCCCAGAACGTGGTGCATGGCTTGGAAGAGAGATAGAGATGATGCCAAGGGGACGCATGAGGCAGTACAACCATCTGTGTGGATGTCTACAGGGGCCAGGTCCTGGTGGCCCAGTGCAACTGCACAAACTTAAAGTGGCTTCTTTCCATCATGAAAGTACTAATAAGGGAAACTGCTGACTTAAAACACTCTTAATAATGTTTTCCTATTTCTTTAACACCTCTCCCTTGAGCACTCTCTCTGCCTTCACAGCGTCTTGGCCAATTACACTTGCAAAGCAAACAGAAAACTCAATATACCCTGGAGCAGGGATGGCCGGGGGTCAGGGGCCCTCATCAAGAGCTGTGGAGGGGGCTCTGAGGTGGGTCACGGCCCAGGAGCCTGCTCTCCTCCAGCCAGCAAGACCCTTTCCCATTCCCAGGGAAAGGTATCCACATCCAGGCACTGCAGGGATGGGGTTCCCCTCCTCATGACCCACCAGAGCTGCAGGGCCATGAGTGGGGCATGGAAAGGGGTGTCCTCCAAGTACAAGTGCCTTTGGGTGGTGGCACAAAGCTGATGAAGGACTGTGTCCCAAGGCCAAGCCCCACTGGCTCCACAGCCTGGGTCTGTAAAACTCCCCTTTCTTCTCTTGTGGAAGTGAAACAGCCCCAAGTCCACACGCTCAGGTAGTCATTGTTCTGGACTTCTGTTGCCTAACCCTTCCTTTGTCTAATTCAAGTTGCTCTCAAAGGTTTGCCAAACCATTTGAACTATCTTTTAGACAAATTCATCAATCAAAAACCTCCACTTCTTATCCAGGAGCAACATCATTCAGAGTTCCTTTTCCCCACAGGACCAATCTTCTCGTTGAGTTTGTGCAGATTTTCCTGGTTGCTCCCACTTTGGCTGCAGAGCAGAAGCACAACTGTAACGCCACTGTCAGAAGCAGCGTAGAGTTCACAGCCCAAAACCTCTGACTGCCTGGAGCTTTTACAAATTAGCAATACAGTGTCACTAGCCTTCTCCCCAGACTTGGCTGCCCTGCAGTTCCCCCCTCTAGACCACTCAGTCTTTGTACCCCCTCCTCATCACCCCCAGCTGAGTCAGCAAGTTCCGCAGCACAGCCCCAGGAGGACAAACACTCCCAGCCTGGAGGGAGCTGTGGGCACTCAACCTCCAGCACAAAGAACCTTCATAGAATCAAAGAATCATGGAATCACAGAATGGTTTGAGTTGGAAGGGGCTTTTAAAGGTCATCTATTCCAAACACCCTGAAATAAGCAAGGACATCTTCAGCTAGATCAGGTTGCTTAAAGCCTGTGCTGTCTCACAGGCCTTATGTATGAGCTCCACAGCCTGGAGATACAAATGAGGATGTTTGGTCAATGGATGTGGCATATCTATATTAGTTGTCTAGCCTAGGGGTCACCTGGGGAAAGAGTCCCATATTTCAGGCTCTTGAGCTGACCTGAAGCAGCAAAAGCATCTTTGTTCTCAGGGGAAAGAGAAGCAGGGCAGGCAGGATCTGCTGTGACCATCACACTGCCACATCTGTCGTGCACTTTGGTAGGGTTTGTGCTGGTCATGCTCTTCTAAGCAACAGCAAGGGCTGCCTCTTCCTCCACAGCCAGCACAGAAACCAAACTGCCCACGTCAGCAAAGTCTGCTCTTGAGTCACTAGGTGAGAAGCGGCCAGATCGAGGTCCAGGGTGAGGTCTCGAGGGAGCAACCCTTCTGGAATCTGAAACACATCCTGATCTTTAATCAACAACAGCCACCAATACCTCATCCCAGGCCATTTGGGGCCAATATTGTCATTATTGCAAGGTTATACAGTAAACCAAGAACGGAATTAGGACCCTCCTCTGATGCTAGATCCTCTCTCTCAACAGAGCTGGCAATTGGCTTTGGCTTGCTTGCAAATATTCGTTCATAAAAGCAAAATATTAGCATCACTCTAGGACTCTCATAACTGCCTGCTCTCAGGCTTTCTGGGCCAGACACCCAGAAGGAATGGGAGGAGATGAGTTTCAGTTACCTGCTGGCAGTGCAGAGTCCCACCAGCACTGTCTGGGAGCTGCGATGGAGAAAACTGTGCCAACAGCTGGGTACCAGCCCTTGGCAAACCCCACACACAGCGAGTGCCAGACAGGCCACCTCGAAGCTTCTGCTGGGACAGTCAAGTCAAATCCAGCTGTCTCCTGGCTCTGAAAGAGAAACCTAGAGAAGAGCTGGGGTCAGATGGAAACCACAGAGGCTGCCACCCACAGTCTCCAGCTTCCGAGCGCCTCCTGTTCATCCGCAGCCATGCATGGAGGGAGCTCAAGGAAACACCTCACCCCACTATCAAAGCAGAGCAGTACCCAGTCTGTGTAGAGACACAGCCTGACCACGAGGGGCGTGCCAAAAGTGATTAAAGAACTTTGTTTAGACCAACAGACCCCTTTTTCCTGCTGGTGCTCCTGGGAGGGGAGCACTCAGGCTCAGTGGGCCTTTTCAGCCAGGCTTTAGCACAGCCCTGGAGCCGCTGGGTTCCTCAGCACACTTTTCATGGAGCTCAAGCCCAAAGCTTCCTCACCACCAGCAGCAGTAAGGGAAGAGGCATGCACCGTGCCCCTGCCCAAGACCCTGAGATGTCCTTGGGGGGGAAAACTCCTAGAAGTGCTATATTTTGGTCCTAATTGTGTGTCTCTCTGCTCCACTTTTATAAAAACATAGAAATGTCTGGCTTGGAAGGGATCTCGAGAGGCCATCCAGTCCAACCCCCCTGCTGAGAGCAGGGACATCCTCAACTAGAGCAGGTTGCTCAGAGCTCTGTCAGCCCCACCTTGAAGGTCTCCAGGGATGGGGCCTCAACCACCTCCCTGGGCAACCTGTTCCAATGCGCCACAACTCTCCCGGTAAAGAACTTCTTCCTTACAACCAGTCTAAATCCTCTCCTTTCTAATTTAAAACCCTTGTCCCTCATCCTTTCACTCCAGGCCTTTGTAACCAGGCCCTCTCCAGGCTGTTTGTCAGCTCCCTTCAGGTACTGGAAGGTGGCCATTAGGTCTCCCCAGAGCGTTCTCTTCTCCAGGCTGAACAGTCCCAGCTCTCTCAGCCGGTCCTCACAGGAGAGCTGCTCCAGCCCCCTGATCATCCTTGTGGCCTCCTCTGGCCCCGCTCCTTCAGGTCCCTGTCCTTCCTGTGCTGAGGGCTCCAGAGCTGGACGCAGTATTCCAGGTGAGGTCTGTCCAGAGCAGAGCAGAGCAGCAGAATCACCTCTCGATCTGCTGGCCACACTTCATTTGATGCAGCCCAGGACGCAATTGGCTTTCTGTGCTGCAAGCACACGCTGGCTGCTCATACCCAGCTTCTCATCCACCAGCACCCCCAAGTCCTTTCCTGCAGCCCAATTTGTCCATCATTCAACACTGCTTAATGAGTGGTTCAACCTGAGGCTGCAGCAGCCACTAGTTATTTCCGTTAAAGTTGGGAACAGCTTTCTGGAGGGAGCACTTCTCTGTGGTGCCTCCTGCCAGCGCACAGGGGTGATTTTTAGAGGTGTTTTAGGGCAATATTCTTGGAGCACAAACCCCAGAGCTCACTCTGTGCCCCTGCACATCATACCCACCAGGGTGATGCAGCCCCCGTGCACTGAGCAGCTTGCCTTGTACCTCGATTTTTCCAGCACCCTCATAATTCATCCTTCTGCCCTTGTAGAAGTTGTCAGTGGGAGGGTGTTGACAGGTGATGCAAGGTGGGCTGTTTGCAGCCCTCAGCCCACGAGCACAGGCGTTCCTCCTGTCTGGTCACCATACTCAGCAGTATGGTGATGGACAGTGTTCTGGGACAGGCTGTGCCTGGGGAGCTCCCATCCTCCTTAATACCAGCACCAGGCAGTCTGAGCATGGCCAAGGTTGGTAGGGGGTGGGTGCTCTCCCAGGGCATGCTCACACTGTCTTTTTCTTATGCAAAGCCACTTTTTAGCATTCCCAAATCCCCAAACACCAGGTTGGAAGGGACCTCAGGAATCATCTGGTCCAACCTTTCTTGGCAAAAGCCCAAACCAGGTAAGACAGCCCAGCACCATGTCCAGCTGAAGGTGTCCAGTGTTGGGGAATCCAGCACTTCTTTGGGGAGATGATTCCGAAGGCTGATTGTTCTCATTGTACCAGCAGCTGCAGACTCTGTGGCTTGAGAACTCTGTCATTTAAATAGACAATACAACCAAGCACAGGCAGTGAAGTAGAGCGAAGCATCCTTTCTTCCCCAGCCCTTACCCCAGAGACACCAGCACAGCTCTGGTACCAGGAGGGGCAGCAGGTGAGCCCTGCATCTCTGGGGAAAGGGTCGCTGGTGACATCCAGGGAGATGTCAGCCCCTGGGACACTAACACACTGTGGCACACTGGACTGCTCCCAAACTCAGCTCTCTCTCGGTGAACTTTGTAGTGTTTTCTTGCCAGTGATGTACCAGCAGTGGTTTCATAGTAAGAGACCGACCAAGGGGAAATTACCAGTTGCAAGAAACACTTCTTCACCATAATCTTCAACAGAATCTCTTTGTTTTAAAGGGCAAACAGGACAGAAATGCCACCCGGGAGCCGCGTTGGAGCAGGGAGCAGTGTCCTGCTATTGCCACCTCGTGGGCCCTTGCAGCAATGACCAGGTAACCAACACGCGCGGGTTTGATGCCTCAGGTACTCGAGCTTCTCATCCCGGCATCCAGCACGTACAGAGCAGCTCCGGCCTTCCCGAAGGGACCTGTCAGGCAGAGGCGGGGGAAGGCCCGACCCACGTTTACTCTCCTGCATGAGACGTTTCCAGCGTGCCCCGTGCCTTGGTCCGGAGACCAGCAGCGCTATTTGCTCTGCCTTTCACACCGGCACCTACGGTGCTGTCAAACTGCAGGGCAGAGGAGCACCCATTGCCCCTGCAGGCAGTAACATCCTGACAAATGGAGACTCTGAGGTTTCTCTCTGCTCAATGTCGTGTTACAGAGCAGCAATGTCTCCTCCCCTCGCAGACATGCAGTGAATCACAGAATCATAGGATCGTTCAGCTTGGAAGAGATTTCATTGAATCCAAGCGTTCCCCCAGCACTGCCAGGGCACCACTGACCCCTGGCCCTCAGCACCACAGCTCCACGGGG
>JANHFX010009699.1:0-10840 GCA_027560015.1 Chloroceryle amazona | reverse complement strand
AGCCAGGCGCGCGTCACTCTGCCCTCTGTGCTGCAGTTTCATTGTCTAAGCGAGTATTTCAGCCATAAACGGTTCGGATGGATCTTGCTGAAAGGCAGCCTAGCGACAACACGGGTGTGCAGAAAGCAAGTGCCGCTCCAGAAACTCAGAGAATCAAGAGGCTTAAGTATATACATTAACGAAGCGTAGGGTGCTAAAAATGTGAATCTTCTGGGCTTTCTAATTGGAGAAAGTAACAGTCTTGATGAGTTGTTCGTTTTTTTTTCCTTCATTTACAGTTGGACAGGAGTTGCAGAAACAGGCTGGATGTCCCTGCTGTCCTGGAAGCAGCAGGGCTGGTTTTGAGCCACATAAGTACTCATAGACTGTGGTGGGTTTGATTTTTAAAGATACGACTATCAAAAGAACTGCTTTTTCCTCATATTGCCCATCGGTGTAGTAAATGACAATCCTGATGAGAAAGATGAGTGCAGCCTCAGGTCGGAGTGTACTCATGGTCACACCAATGTCACCTATATGTGCAGGGTGAGGACGGATCCATCCCTCCCTGTGCTCACCTCTCCTCTGGTGCCCGCATCCACAGAGTGTCCTGGTTCATCCCCTTCTCCAGCATCTTGGCCTGCAGCTCAAACTTCTGCTCCAGTTTCTGCAAGCTGGAGTCTAGGCCTGTGAACTGAGCCTCCACAGTTTGCAGCTTGGCTTCTACTCTGAGGATGGAAAACAAGGGCATTTCATAAGGACTTGGGCATCATCTGGCGGTGCTTTCTGCTCTGATGGCAAGTAACACGTTGCACTGTGAACAGCTCCAGACCCTTTCTAAGGCTCCTCCCAAGCTGTATGAGAACATACACCACTAACACCACTAGAAATTAAGATTTTTTTGACATGGACAAGGTCTTGGCCCTTCCCTGGTGCAGACATCTTAAAAATACAGATGCAAGATTTGTATTTAGATGTCTGCAAATCTGAACCATTTGCATTAACAGTAATGGTGCAGGTTTCTTCTCTAGTACATCTTGAGGTGATCTATGCTTTTACTTTTTGAACTGTTTTCATTTGGTATCAAATGCATTTTACTGGCAGAACTTCAGGCTTTGTAAGTTAAATGAAAATTATACTATTGCTAAATTTTATTCCTGGAAAGACCCTACATTTTTTCCTTTAGCCTGCCTTCATCCCCAGTTTGCTCTACTGCTTCTGTTGCTGTACTGTTCTGATGTTTAGGGAATTGTATTCTGAACTGTGGTCTAGCAGTGTTAAACACTTTATTAAGGTCCTTAGCTTGTTTGTCGTGGCCCTATTTCATCTATCTTTGGTTGAACTTTCTTGTAAGGACAAAACACACAGTAGCTTTCAGGTAACAGCATATAAAGAAAATCTCAAAACAGAGGTTAACTTTAGATTGTATAAACAGCAGATTAAATAATTTACCAATAATTATTCCCTCTTTCATGCATACTCCATAATATTTTAAAGCCTCTCATTTTAAGGCAAAGACAACCCCCTCTGCTTCACTAACAGTAACTCCCCCCTCTATCTGCCTTTCTCTTGTCCTGCTTTGGGTTCTGCCTGCAGCTGACCTGAAGAAGGAGAAAATAAAAAGGCAGCAACAATGGTGCAACTTTCTAAGTCTCCCCGACTTTAATTCACTGTTTGTCTGCCAAGTTGTGCAGATCCTTGTCTAATGATTTTCTGTTGCTTCCTGAGGCTAAAAGATTTCCTTTATGATCTTGTGAAAGCAGCTTACATCCTGATCTTGCTCTGGTAGGACTTCTCTTGCTTCAGCAATATTTTTATTTCTCAGAGTCTCCAGTCTCCCGCTGCATCACAGCAGAGAGTTTAAAGCTGGGCACAGGTCTTACTGGGTGTTGTATTTCAAGTACTTATCATCCCTCATGTTGTAGATCAGTCCTGGACTGACTTTGGATGGGAGGTGTCACCCTTTTAAGAGTATTTATGTGTGTATGCTTGGCAAGAGAATTTTAGGATTAGAATAGAACTTTAATTGGAAAATGGAGCTTGTGTGATGTAGAAATAAGGATAGTTTGGAAGAATTGGAAGAATTGATATGTCATAATGGGATTGAGTTTGTCAGCACAGAGAGAGCAAGTGTATAAGCTGATGTGAACTGAGTATTTGCTGTAAGTTGCAGATCCACTTCTTAACTATACCTGCGCAGAGAACAATGATCTAACAGGATAATGCAATGTATTTCAGCAGCCTTTAGTCCAGTGCTTTAGTATTTGACCACTTTTATCCTTCCAGCACTTTCCTGGTATGGGGTATATTGCCTGTCTGCAATTTGCAAACATTTCAGATTTTGCTAATTCTTTTTCTAAAAATGTCTGTTTAGTTACACCATGGTACAACCAATCTCTGTAATCTTCTACAGCCTTTTGTAAATTCTGATAGAATCAGTGCTGCTATCTCAAGCAAAATTCTGAATGAAATGAGGAAGAATGGATTAAACCTCCTGGTTTCATTTCAATCACAACCTCTGAACACTTCTAATGTGAGTGAAGTTATCATTGAGTCACCTCTAAATGACTGTCTATGCACAATCCATATCCCCCTTCTTTACCAGAAAGCTTTTAAAGTTATCATCTTGTTAGCATACCGAACATACTTGGAAGATTTGCTATAGTACTCCCACTTGTCTGAAAGCATGGTTGTATGCAAAACCTTATTTCCATTGTTCAGACATTTACAGAAAATTACATTTTTCTTTACTTTAGAGCTGTCACATTGGTTTTATTTTCCAGGTAAATGCAGAGCCCCACACTTTTCCACAGCTCTTCCTGGTACACACATCATGGTACCAGTTAGACACACACTTCCTTAATCCGTTTCCCACAGACTTAATTTTCACTTTTTCTTTCAGTGTTTCTGTTTCTCTCTCAGGTCAGGTCTCCAGTACCCTTTTGCAGTTAATGTTGCTTGAATTGAAGTAATAAAAGCTGTTAGTGAACAAAGTTTAGTATCTTGACCAGAGGAGCACTTTCTTACCAAGTCTGTCAGCTGATTTTAGTCTTTAATCATTAATTTCATAAGTAGAAGTACAGCAATCATTCATCTGAGATACTCTCCATAGACAGTGATCATTTTTGTATAAGTAGACCAGTTTTATGTATGACACCTAAGCTGACAATTTCTTGCTTGATACCATTTGCATACTGCCTTTAAATGTAGTCTGTTAAAATCCATCTGTGAAAATTCAGTGACAAGGAGCACTGTAGCCACTTGTTTCTAACTGGGGAGAATTTCAGAGCTTTTTTCAACACTTTTTCCTGAAGAGCTGTGCTCACGACTTCTATTTGATCCTATGATTGTTTGCCCAGTGGTTAGAGACAGTTTTCTATCAGCAACTGTGCTGTCACACCACAGCTGAACACATGGACTGGTGCCAGCAGGGGTAGTTTAGGCCAGATTGTTTTACATGGAGACAGTGAACCTGTTAGTCAGGCATTCCTCTTCCATGTGCTGGCTTTGAAAATGGAGGGTGAATCAGTGTCAGCTATGTCCTAATTCCTCTGCGACGGTGATTTTCTTTCTTTAAACTTTTAGGAAAGGTCTTCTCTTGGCTTTTTTTTTTTTTTTTTTTTTTTTTGTTAAACACTTCCTATCTTTTAACCCTGCAGCTCTGAGGCATTTTCCCAAATTCCAAACTTCGTCCCAAATCTCCCATCTACAATAGTAGTAGAGCACAAATCCAAATTTTCTATTATACCTAATTGCCTGGTAACAACTTCACGAAGCTACGGGCCTTTCCTGATGGAGCAATTGTGCAAATCCTGCCACGGGCAGGACTAGCAGTGTGCAGACTGGCCAGAACAGCACTCACAAACGGGTGCAGCTTGGTCTCTATCCCCCTTTCCTCCCCAAGAGAAACCAAAGATTGTTCACGAACTCCTCCCTTCCCATCTACACACAATGTATATTTACATCCTCTCTATTACCCAGGAGATTTTCCAAGGAAACACAGGTTCATTGCACTAACAGATGGTCTTGTCTCCGCTCCTCTGCCCCAGCCCTCTATGCCCCTTGTCCTTCTCTGTCCCTTCACGCGGTACCAGCACAACTTCTAATGACCTGTTCAACGTCTCGTTCAGGGCGCGTAGCGAGATGCTGGCTTTAGCCATCGTCCAGGAGAACACGAAGAGAAGAAAGCTGGAGTGGGCTTAATCCTTTCTTCTGAAGCAGGCAGCAACAGCAGAGACAGGAGACCTGACTCCTGGAAGCTGTTTATACTTGCACTGTGGAAACTTTTTATAGACTGTATATCCAAATATAGGTGATAGGTGCACAGACACATGCTGTGAACATAGCACATACTGAACTACACATCCGGACCACTTCCTCTGACCAACTGATCCTGTCTGTCTTCATACCTAAATTAAGTCAGAGGTAAGAAAAGCAGGTACTTATAATATTCCACTTTTTTTGCTGTGTTGTGGCTTAATTTTCCCCATTTGTGTCTTGGGCCAACACACTGTTAAAGGCTGTACAAGCAGATTGCTTTTTTTTTTTTAAATCAGATTTAGATGAGAATGAGGTGTGTTTAGTTGTGGGGAGCTACTTTGAATAAAACCAAGAGGACTGCAATCACAACTGGCTAATTTTCAGGAGCTAAGGATGCAAAAAAAGATTTGGTATTTTTTCCATCAAAAAGAAAAAAAGAAGGCAGATAGATAATGTACAGCTGGTGAAACAAGACAGCACAAACCCCACATCAGTGAAGCATGTCTTCAGCCAGTACCAGCTATTTGGTTCTATGAAAAGTTAAGGACAACCTGAGGAAAAAAAAAAACCAGCAAGCCTCTTCTTTTTTTTTTTTTTTTTTTTATTTACTTATTCCATGGGAAATCTAGCATGAATTGAACATGTCAAGAGCTGCAGCATTCCTACTTAGTTACATTCTCCCTACCTTCAACTTGGAAATTAAGAGATGTTTCTGGTAAGCCAAGTATTGCTCACTGTGTTTCCAAAGTTTTGGGAAGACAATGGAATATTCTGGATAAGGATAGGCCATGCCTTTGGCCCTCTGTATTCCCCCTGTGATGGGGTACACTACAATACACTTCTTGCAACAATTCTCTGCGTTTGGCAATATTAGAGTGAGTATAAGCACAATGGAGCAGTGAGAAAGAAAACATTTATTGAGACAAGTGTAATGGTTATTTTTCCCTGGGATAAACAGCTAAATGCTTAAGACAGCTGACCCATTAGACAGGGACTTAACATCTTCCCCAGATTCATTTACTGCAGCGTGAAAAAATCCAATTGGCAATGAAAGTTAAACTAATGTGATTACTCATTAATTGATGCTTCCCTAGTCTTTTATGCAGCTGCTGACAAACTAATTAAAATATATATTTCCACTATGGCCAATTTAAGCTTACTGTAATGCAGTTTAATAGGTAGCGTAACATAAAGCACTGCAGTAGATCAAAATGCTAAGAGCTCAGCCAACGTCATCTGTTACTGTTCAGCATCCTCATTTAGCATTGTGGGTGTCCCTGTTAGTATGAACTTCTTCCTCAAACTTTAATTACGTCAGCTTTGTCACAAAATATTACCCTTAAATACATTGAAACCCATTTCACTTAAATTCAAGAAGCAAAATCGCCAACCCTGCAAAAAACAGCTGCAGTGAATATGAACAGCCACTGAAAAACATAATGGGAGGCCAGTTACATCAAGAGTACTTGTGTGAGAACACAGCAAATCCCCTCCCCTTCAGGACACAGCGGGTTTCACTCTTCAGTGCACAGTCAGCAAATGTAACTGGACTTATTTCAAGCGCTCTGAGAAGTGGTTTTCTCCCACAAATTTCTTTAAACAGCTCAGTGTCTAAGGTTCTGGCAATGGATACACAGATACAGAACTACTTTGATCAGCAACTAATACTGTCTTGGAGCCTTTGATCTCTGCGCATGAGATCCAGTTCACCTTCTCTCCATGCTCAATGGTTAGCTTTGGTGAAACTCTAGCATGGTCATTTGAAGCCACTTTGTTGAGCTTTCCATCTTTACTGGTGGCATCAGGTGCATGGGCCTTCCTTCTCTGCAGAGATTTTGTTGGACTTTTCTGCTGCTTTCCAATGTTGCTGCTGATATCCCAGAGCAAGACTTTCCCGTCATTTCCTCCAGTCAACAACTGGTATGCTTCTGGCATAAAGAGGACCTGCGATACTCCCAAGCTGTGACCTTGGAACTCCAGCTCATCCTCAAACTTGATACCAGTGATTCTGAATATTCTGACTTTACCATCTTGAGCTCCACAGCCAAAGATGTTGCCGCACGATGCGACAGACAGAGAATGTGCAAGTGGCGGGTTAAAGAACTGGCCAGCTGACTGTGGACTGCCTTCCTCCGTTTCACACTCCTGCAGGTTTGTAGTCCACAAGGGGCGAGCTTTCTGCAGGTTCCACAGCATAACCTGGGGGGGGAATAAATCATCAATTATTTGTCCTTTTTATGTAAAATCAGATCTTTCACTAAGAGTGGAAAAAAAAAAAAATCAACCACAGATCTTGCTCTAGGAGAGCAAAGGCTATGTATGAGTGGCAAGACATGCAAGATGTGTTGTGAGGAGTGGCTGAACTTCACCTGATAAATACAGCAAAATCTTTAAAGCTTGCTTTCCAAGTTCTCATACTGCCCTACTCGGCAGAGTCAATGACTCAGACTTTTAGACCACAAAATGAGTGAAAAGGCTGCTCTAAATGTTTTTGCATTCATCTCAGCAGTAGCAATCATGACATACTGCACATCAGTTATTTAAAAGGAGGGACACAGAAACACCAGCAGTAAATAGAGATCATTATAATTCTGACTTTTAGTTCTGTCTCTGCTATGTACTTGATAATTCTCTCAATATTTCTGTAGGATGTGAATTGATGATGAACATTTTCAAGGTCATAAGATATGAAAGCACAAGTCAGTCCAATGTTGTACTGGTGTGCTGCTTTACTTTTTAGATCAAACTTTAATTTGTTAATATTCTTCACCAGTAAACTGCATCAGAAAGTACAGGAGTCTTTAAATTTGGGCCAAAAAGAGTTGTCACACTGGGTCTGGGCATTTGGAATCCAAGTAACACCAAGACAAGAAACAACATATTTTGGATGTCACTTTTCTGTTTTAGCAACCACTGTTGCTGCTACATTAAAACTATTTCGCTACTGACATTTCCACCCCAGCTGTGCAGAGCACAGTAAATCCGAGGGGCTGGGTCCTAATGCTTAAGGCAAATACTCCCATTTTCATCTCAGACAACACTGCAACAGCTTTATAAATTCATCAAGTGTTAACAAGTTTTCTGCAAACTATTTCCTGTCCTCATGGCAGTTTCCCTGCTTCCATGGGACTTCTGAAAGAACTACAGCAACCTAAAATTCAGTTCTTATCAGCTACAGCTTCACTGAGGGTTTTTACATGCAAGCCCAGAACACATTTTGGTGCTTGTAACTTGTCCAAATACCTGTTGCAGCACAGCACTTCAGCTCAGCTTCCCTTTGTGAAATGACCCATCTTAAACCCAGCCTTGGTGTAGGAAAATGCTCTTTTCATTGTACAAAACCACAGTAACAAATTCCTTCTATTTTGGGATACTGACTTTTACCTAAAAAACAACTTGCTGAGCTACCGTAAACCACACTAAAACGTCACCAAAAAAATAACCAGTCACAGAGAAACAGTATAAATGCCTACAATTTGGATAAAGATTCCAGGCATAGGCTTGTACATCTGTATTTTACCAGCTAAGGTGCTGACCATTTACTCCTCTCAGACTGATACTTTGGTACATCTGAAAAGAAGATTCTGAGTAATTCATTTAAAGTCCTACACCCATCTTTTAGTCAACCTAATTAAAGAAAAAAAATAAGTTCGGAAAATATCTGAAAACATGACAAAGTCTAGACCTGGCAGAGTTCCATCAATCAACTCCTGTTTGGATATAAACTTTATACTAATATATTTATGAATTTATACGATCCATATGGTATAACATGGAAAAATACTGCTTATACTAAATATCAGCATGTAGGTGTTCTAATGGGTGTTGGATGCACTTTGGTTTTTAGAACACAGAGTGAAACTGCTCAATGTTGTCAAAGGAAACTTCACCCTAATACCACTAGAACCACAGAAACCTTTCTAGAAGAGATAATCTTGGACTAAACCAGGAATGTGGTCAGATCTCAACTACTGGAAAGAAATTACTGAAACACATCTGTTCTGCATGGCCAACTTTGGCAACACAACTCAAGACTCCATCTACTCCTAGCACAGTTTTTCTCAGAATGCTTGCACGAGTGGCATGAGAACAAAGTTTCCTCCTGGTGAGCTCAGACAGAAAAGGCAGAAAGCATTTAATGTTTCCAAGAGGTTAATCAGAACAAGGGATAAATTATAAAAATTACTTGTTCTTACAGGAATACACACCTCCTGGAAAGATACTTGTCTATTTAGAATATTCTTGCTAGCATCTTGTCCACTTCAAGCATTTTGCCTTTTCATAACTATGATCTGCAGCCATAACTGATCGCTAGGGAGAGCTGCTGGTTTTGCTTGGTCCAACAGGGAGATAATGTGGCATGAGCATGCTTTGCATCATATTCTGATTTCCCCTCACCCCACTCACTTTTAGACTGTAAATATTAATGAAGATGAAAACAGGGAGAGGAACTGCTGAGTAGAAAATGGCACAAGCAGCCTTGACGCAGTTTCTCTGCCAAAACTGCTTTAGAATATTTAAGGAGCTTTCCAATGACTGCAGGCTCTACATCCTAACTCTTGGTGGAAGCCTGCTGGTGCCTTACGCAGATTGGTAGTTACCATTTCACTGCTGTAATAATCTACTTGTACACAAATCACCTGCATGTCCAGTCCACAGGAAACAAGGCTTTGAGGCCTCTGAGGCCGAAAGACAACAGAGGAGCAGATGTTCGAATGTCTCAAGGACCGTCTGACTTTCTTGGTCTCTAAGTCCACAATCTTTATTGCCCCTGAGTCATCTGCCGCAGCCAAGAAATTGTCAGTCTCGTTCACCGAGAGGCAGTTGATCTCCTCCTCATTCACGTGGAAGCGTTCAATGGGCTCCTTGAGGGATCGGACATCAAGCAAACTGATAGTTTCTCCATGGGAGGTGTACAGCCTGGTGGGATGGTGGGGGGAGAACACCACAGAGGTCACGTCATCTGCCTCTGAGAGCTGGAGCTGTCCTGCTGGAGTGCCTCCCCAATCCCAGAGTGTGAGCTCGCCTCTCTCCGCACCTGAAGCCACCATCCCTTCCGTGTTTACATTCAAGCACAATATAGAAGACGAATGTCCACCAGTCCATTTAGCTGCCATGCTTCAGGGACACCTCTGAAACAAACAAAAAAACCACTCTGAATTGGGCTGGTGATGGTCTCATTATGGCAGAAAGCTTATCGAAGCCACGAGAGCATCCCATGGACTGTAATGTAACTCCAGTGAACTTGAAACTCTAGTGTCCAGTTAAAACAGGCACATCTAGAGATCAGTACCTGAATGAAGCTTTGGCTTAAACAGCATCAACATCAGCCACAGCAGCACAGAACGTTGGCAGTGCTGGCATGTGTACTGTGCAATACCTGGAGTAGATCCGCAGCTCTAATGTGGCTGCCTAAGCAAGAGCTGCTTCCTCAGTGCATAAGGACATAGCACACCCAACAAAACAGGGGCATGGTTCCTAATGGGATTTACTGGAAAGGAGTAAGGGGAAGATGGCAAACTGGCAAGTCCCTATGCAGAGGTCACACTGTTTGGCTCTGGGTGAGAGTACACATGGACGTCTGTCTTTTATCCAGCTGTCGCGGTGCTGAGTAGTTGCAACCTAGCATCAGTTGGTCAGGCAGTCCTGCAATACCTAGAGCAAGAAACTTGTGCTGGTGAGACTGGGATAAACCGATTAATGCTGAAAGCAACTGCCTTAATTACTGTTTAAAATCATACATTTAAATTAAACTGTTGTGCACGTTCCCAAAGTGAAAGTAATTTTTTTGTAATGGATAAACACTTAAAGCCTAAACATAAACAATGTAATCTTTTAAAAGAAGATTCACTGCCAGTTTAAAGCAGGTAGTTATGAGGTTTGCGAAACACTTAATTGGGCCTCAAAGCACACCCACTGAGCTTGCCATGCTCAGGGCCCTTTCCTGGGCATGACTGCCCACAGCAGCCCGTGTGACAGGGCTGTTTAGGCGACCAAATCAGCAGAAAATTAAGTGGGGCAAAAGCCGAGCAATACAAAAGCGTAACAAGTTTTGGAGACGCTCGCACGCTGCGGGGGAAAGGGGAGCTAACCCCACGGTACAGGTACAGGCAGCTACGCAGGGCTTGCAGGACGGAGCTATGGCTGTCCCAGCAGCAGCTTCAGCAACCGCAGCGCTGCCGTAACATCCATAGGCTCGTTGCATTATAGAGCAATAATGGAGGTTTTTTGCTTTGTTAGTTTTTTTGCTGTTGTTGCTTTTTTTTTTTTTCTACGTTATGTTTTGTGTGTGATTTTTGTTGAGCGCGGTCAAAAGAGCAGATAGAATTTATTCCGCCCACCAGGAACATTTCAGCCTTACCGGTCAACTACAACTACAGAAAGCACCGCACACCTTACCCCCAACTCAGGTAGCAAACTCGCGGCCAGCTGCTCGCCTGCGCTCCAGGAACTCGGGTCACTTTTTCCCGGCTGCCCCCTCCAGCCCCTCGCACCGGTAAACCCGGCTCCCGGCTTGCAGGAAGCCAGCCGCTGCAGCGCCGGGGCCGCCGACTCCTCGGGAGAGCTGACGCAGCTCTGACGGCTGTCGGAGCGCGGGGGA
>JANHFX010009698.1:0-79132 GCA_027560015.1 Chloroceryle amazona | reverse complement strand
GGGGGGGAAAAGAAGGGGAGGAAAAAGAAGGGGAAAAAAGGGGGGGGAAGGGTGGGAAAAGGGGGGGGGGAAAGGGGTTGGGGAAAGGGGGAAAAACCCCAGCAGTTATAAAATAAATATTCATTTTCTTTCTTCAGGGCATATAATAATGAGGTTAGAGGAAAACTTTTTCCTTTAGGCGCACTGTACCTGATGACAGAAATATTTCCTGCATCTGGGCCATTTAATGGCAGAATTATAATTCTGCCAAGGTACAATTAAATATGACAATTCCTATAATTCTGATCCACAATATGAGCAAATTTTTTTTATAAATCTGATCCACAATATGAGCAAATTTTTTACAGAGAAATAATTTATCAGCTTTTTTTTTTTTCTGCACATACCAAAAGATAATTATTTACAATAAGGAAGTAGTCTCGTCAAATAATATCAGTGGGAATAACAAAATTTTGTACCTGTGTCATGGTATTTCATACAAAACCCAAAAATCACTTTATGTTCAGCATCTAACAGGAACTGGGAATAACATGTTATGAGCAAGTAAGAATAAGGTGTTATGGATTCTATTTCACTGCTCTTTATTGCAAGGAATGGCAATCTTGGCTCAATTTTATTTCTTACTTGTACTTGTACTAGTCAGACATTTAATGAGCTCAGCAATTACATGCTACAGTGGCAGTATTTTGAGAAGCAAGACTATATCTTCATACTAATCTATGATTATTACTGAGAAGAAACTCCTAATTCTCAGGACACCTTTTTCTTTTCTTTTTTGTACCAAAAAGACTGTAGAGCAAATATGTGGCTTAGACTACAAGGGAGAAATATTACTGCACAATTAATCTCATAGTAATTTTTAGTTTTCTCAAGATTAAATAAAAGAATTAAGTTAATAAACCATGTAAATGGG
Organism: Chloroceryle amazona; assembly: GCA_027560015.1. NCBI lineage: Eukaryota > Metazoa > Chordata > Aves > Coraciiformes > Cerylidae > Chloroceryle > Chloroceryle amazona. The sequence goes on along the minus strand of JANHFX010009698.1, from coordinate 78,219 downwards.
CATTAGAATGATAATAAAAAAAGAAAAGACTGGGAATTAAATGAAATAAAGATTGGCTACCAAATATAATAAAAGACAGGGAATTAGCAATTAAAAAGGATGATTGTTCTAAGTGGGGCAGCTGAAAATGGTAGGAGAGCTGCTGTTCCTTAACAGAAGTTCTATATTAACAAAGAATTCTCGGTTTTCATTTGCTTTCCTGAAAAATTTACATTACTGCTAACTCATAAAAGAAACTGGAAGCTAGCAATAATACTTTAATTAGCAGTTTCATAATACTATAAAATTGCACAAATAAAATAATTTCTGAATATTTGTGCCATAGCCTTAAACATCAGTTGGGTGGTTATTGCGTAGTTATTCATTAGACTGACTGAACTTTAAACAATGCTTTTCAACTACAATTTCTAAAGTAAACATCATATCATGGAGGAAATTAAAAAATAAAGTCTGCTAGAGAATCATCTGTTGACTTAATGAATGTGCTTTCCTCCTCATTCTTTCTGGTCCAAGCAAGGTCTAAAGATACAGTATCTCACTCAGCATTAGTCTCTCTTTCCAGAAGACGTTTTAATGACAAGATATTTTACATTCTTGATTTTCCAACTAGCGAAACATTTAGAAGAATTATATTGGCAGCCCAGTATTTCATAGCAGTAAACTCATAAGGATGATACACATTTTATCAAGGTAGTCTGGGAAAGGCTGTCTAATGACCAATGTTGACATTATATACATCCAAACATAATACAGATAGAAGGATTTATCTTTCAGTCTTAGCTGCTTATTTTTGCAAATGCCATTTTGCACACACAGCCTTATTGAAAAAGTACTTTTATACTCTTGTATGACTATGCTGCTACCAAAGAACCTCACAGCAAGAGGAAGAGAAAAACTATAAAAAGGAAGAAGATTGACATATGTCTACATCCAGAAGTCATATTGTAGATAATGTAGGTACAGATCATACAGATTATATCAAAACACTCTTTAAAAAATAAGTGAAATATAATGATAAAAAATACATACAAAATAAAATATTTGCCTCCAACTAAATTGTATCTTATGAGAATTTTTTTTTTCTTAATCTAATTCTCCTCTGCTTTTGGTGTCTCTGCACAGGCTGTTTTAAAAAAAATTTTTAAAAAAAATGTGTGAACTATACTATCAGGATTGAACAGGCTGAGAAAAGGCCTGTGCTGTTCTGTGATAAGATGATCTAACACCCAAACATTGAGTGAGAAAGTATAGACAACAGCTGTTGATTGCATAGTTTTCTCCAAAAAAGAGGCTTCAGGTGGGACGACAACAACCATTTAATGACTCTCCTCTGAACTGGAATTGCCAAAAGTATACCACTAAACAGGACAAAGATTTGGTAGGGACCAGATCCCTGGCAGACATTAATTTACCCCTACAAACTGGTACACAATCACTACATGATCATATCTTCACTGCTGCTTAGTGTTAGCATTATAAACTTCATTCCTTGTACCAATGCTAATCTTTATACTTAGCCTATGTAAAAGCAGGCATGCTTCTCCTCCTAAATTGCTGTCTCGCCCCTAATTGCTATCCACTCAGTGGCGGAGGTGAATCATTGTGATCCCCCGAAAGAGACTGTCCCTGCACGGCAGGGCGGCCGGGGTGGCAGAGTCATGACAGTGACTTTGAGGAACAATAATAGAACAATTTATTAGTTCTCCCTAATGGAACGGTATGGATAAAAGTGTTAATTTTTGTAGGCGATTATTTTACGGCACGACTAAATTTTGAGGAAAAGGAAGAAAGAGTTATTAGAAAAGAGGAGAAGATAGAGGGAGTGAGAGACTGAATAAGAGAGCGAGAAAGATAAAAACAAAAGATTATCACCACCCGTGGATCCAGTGACATTTCACTGGATCAGTCCAAGTCTTCAGTTCTTCGGTGGTGGGTGCACAACAATCAGTATTTTTCTGTCCCTTTATACCCTTGAGCTACCTGGGTGGCATTCCCAGTTTCCACAGGAACTGGTGTTTATTTTCCTGAGCCCATGAGCTAGAAGTAGTGTGGCACTCACCATCCGCCTCCCCCATAGCTCAATCAGCAGGATCAATTAAAGAAAAGACTCCCACCTCTGCAGAACTTCTCTCTTCCTTTTGTTAAAGCATATCTGCAAGGAGCCAAAGGGGGGGGCACAGAAACTTTGGGAGCAATCAACACCTCTTCCTTCCAGACTGGTCTTTCCAGACCTTACCACCTCACAAGGTTTGAGGCACAGCATAGCCAGGCTCTTACAGTTGCTTAACATGCCCTCACATCATAGCTACTGGACCAATTTTTGTGGGGCTTTTAAAGACTTGAGTTAGGACCCATATGAAAGTTATCTTAGTTATTTACATAGTTATTTAATGCCATTTTTATGTTCAGTGGTTCACAAATTTAAAAGAATTAACACAAAATTATATCTGAATGTGTTTATTTCTTTTTATGCAATTGAAGTTTATCATACAGTAACTAATTTGAGGAAAAAAATACTAATCTATTTACAAAATAAATGTTCAGTAGTAAAATATCCATATATATAGTCTTAGCCTGCTGAAGTGTATTTAAGCTAAACTGAGATTTCTGTCTTCAGTGTGATTAGTTGTATCTATTGCAGTATGTATATGCCTGAAAATCATATCTTACAATGCATAGATTTTAGATGCCTCAGGGATGATTTAAGTTTATATACTACATGAAGAAGATATTGGAATCTTGCATCAATGTTGAACATTTTTGTTTTTTAATTGCCTGAAATGAAACTGTAAGTTTCATTCTGAAAATAATTGAACTGATGTTCAGTCAACAAATGGTACCAAAACATCACCTTCTGATGTTATTTTTTGGGCACAATCTGACGCAGCAGATAAATTTGTCTAATGATTGAGGCAAAAATTTAAAGTGACATGGCTTTCTCAATCTGCCTAGATGATTCTGGGGAAAAAAAAAAAGAATAAAATTATGAAGCCTCTTTGTTTTCAATAACTGATTTAACTAGTAATTATTTATAAATAATTTTAAAGCAAAGCAGCAATATACTGCTTACATCATAATTAGCAATCTAAGCCGAGACATAATTTAAACATTTAGAGGTGCACAAATTGTTCCAGTAGTATAAAAAACCTTTTGGTATGAAAAGTAACTTGGCACTGACATTAAGTAATTGTATCGTCTAAGTTTCCTATCGTATTAGTTCAATTTTAAAAAACAGGTTAATATATTTCAGTGGTTCTAAACAAACTATAAATGACAAAACCAGTATATTTACATGACCATGTCCAACATGTTTGGCATTATGTTCATATAATTAATAAAACATTAAACTTAAAAAGCTTTTCATGCAGTGACTCCAGTGTACTTTGCAGTTATTAATAAAACCAGATTTCCTGACACCATATGAGCCAATAGATATCCTGAAATGAAGCTGTCCTTTCTACTGAATATGGATTTTGGTGGGTTTGTACGACCAGGTATGGTGATTATTCATATTCAATTTATTCCTATTCAAACTGAGTGTCTGTCTATCACAGAATGAGGAATTAGTGTGAGTCCTCCCTAAACTATATGTAAGACTCTTTACAGTCTGAATGCAATGAGAACAATGCTTTTTAGCAATGGTATTTCAGCATGGCAAGTTAAATGTTTTAATGATTTCATACTGTTACTTTCTCACAGTGTACACAATAAAAGTGAGTCTATGCCAGAACAGTATTTATTTTGATTCACCGGGAGCCATTCACTTAACAGCAGGAGAGATGCCTATATGGGGTATTTGGAACAAAACCTACCTCTGCTTTGTATGGGGAATATCTTAATTAAGTTCCATTGCAATATTGAAATTTGAGAATGAGGTCGTTGCCTGCTGTAGCATGAAAGCCTTTAATTTGCACACTTCTGTTCTATTGAATAATCAAGGAAAGTTTAATTGAGCACTCTAGAGCCCTGAGAGTTCAGAGTTTCTATGTACTTATATTGTGTTCTCTGTGCTGTGGTTTAATTCCACATAGTTATTTAGGAGCTCATTTAAGGCAATTAAAAACTATAGCTGGGGTTTTGTTGGACGGGATGTGCTCAGCCTGGCTGGGTAATTAGACTCAAATGGATACCTTGCACCCACTTCAGCCTCAGACTAGAAATGCTTTGTATGTGAAATAGAAAAGCTTTTTTTTTTTTTTTTTTTTTTTGCTAGAGTTTTTACTCTTACAAACAACAAATAAATGTGTGCTTTACACCAAAGCCATAAAAAAAAATATTTCTTCACAGCTGATAGCAATTCACACTAAGGTGACATTTTAAAAAGAACCAAGGGTATCATATATTGAAAATATTTTGGGACCTCACTGGATTTCTTAGTATTGGCCTAAATCTCATTTTAGATTCTTTGAAAAGCTTACCAGTCTCAGACCTCAATAACTTGAAATGTTAGCTGGGACTCATGAAAACACAATAGTGCCATTTATCTGTCAGTAGTTGCCTAGGTCTAAAAAGTAGGTCCTCAGGAGCTGTTTCAGCTGCTAGGCATCTTCAGGGCTCTTGTATTACTATGCGAACAGCTTCTGCAAAGCAGGTAGGCTGGGAGCTGAGCCTCTGCTTCCAGACATGCCAACTAACCCCCAGGCAACATCCTGTTCATGGCCATTAAGATTATTTCACAACTATGTTCTATAGGGATTTACAAACTATATACTGTCAGCAAGTTTGCTGATGATACGAAAATGGGAGGGGTGGCTGACACACTGGAAGGCTGTGCTGCCATCCAGTGAGATCTGGACAGGCTGGAGAGCTGGGTGAAGGTGAAACATATGAGGTTCAATAAGGACAAGTGCAGAGTCCTGCAGAGTTCAGGCACTGGTACAAGTTAGGGGTCACCCTGCTGGAGAGCAGAAAGACCTTGGAGTCCTGGTTGCCAGCAAGTTATCCATGGGACATCAATGTGCCCTTGTGGTCAGAAAGGCCAATGGCATCCTGAGGTGTATTAAGGAAACTGTGTCCAGCAGGTGTAGGGAGGTTCTCCTCCCCTTCTACTCTGCCCTAGTTAGACCACACCTGGAAAACTGTGTCCAGTTTTGGTCTTCCCAATTAAAGAGAGACAGGGATCTACTGAAAGAGTCCAGTGGAGAGCTACAAGGATGATTAAGGGACTTCAGCATCTCCCCTATGAAGAAAGACTGAGAGAACTGGGGCTGGTTAGTCTTGAGAGGAGAAGACTGAGAGGGGATCTTACTAATGTCTATAAATATCTGAAGGGTGGGTGTCAAATGGAAGGAGCTAATCTTTTTTTCTGTAGTGCCCAGCAACAGGACAAGGAACATTGGGTATAAACTTGAGCATAGAATGTTCCACTTCAACATGAGGAGGAACTTCTTTACTGTGGGAGTGGCGGAGCACTGGAATGGGCTGCCCAGAGAGGTAGTGGAGTCACCTTCTCTGGAGACTTTCAAAAGCTGTCTGGATGCATTGCTGTGCAACATGCCCTAGGTGATCCTGCTTTGGCAGGGGCGTTGGACTCAATGATCTCTAGAGGTCCTTTCAAACCCCTAACATTCTATGATTCTATGATCCTATTATTCTGTGTCTCCAGATACTACATATTTTGTATGAAGTGAAATAAATTCATCTAAGGAGACACACTAAGAATAAGCTACCTCAAAACACCCATAGCTTGGCAAATAGGGAGCAGTTTTGGAAGGCTGGAGTTGTGATTCAAGAACCTACTCCAAATCAGTCAAAATAAAGACTGAAAAACAATTTTCTTATCTTCAACACAGGCTATCTGGAATCCTGTTTTCTTGCTTCACTGAAGGAAAGCCTGAGGGTTCAATCCTTATCTTTAATATTTTCTGTTGATTAACTTAACTTCCGTTGATTACATCCTCCATTTTCAGTATAATGACCTCTGCTAAACTCATCTTCAGAATCTGACTTTTCCCAGGCTTACTCACAGACATATGTATCTCAGAGACTACAAATGGCAGAAAACCTGCTTGCAGCAATTCACTGCAGTGCCATGCCTATCTACGCTGAGTACCTAAAGTAGTATATGTATTTTATTCCCCATTTGGATTCACACAATATGATTCACAGGGTTGGTTAGCTTGTGCTAACTGCTGCAGCTATGTCACTATTCTGCTTCTTGATGTGTGCTCATTTGTATGCTTACATAGTGCTGTGGTAACGTGTAGAAATTTCTAAAAATAAAGCATCACAATGTCTGTATCAAATTTGCGTTTCTAAGAGCATATATTTAGAACTAGTAAAGGATGTAGATGCCTATGTATAGTTAAGAAAAGAGCCAAATACTCAAAGAGATTACAAGGAGAAACACAGTAAAAGCAAAAGGAAAAAAAAAATCTACTCCTAATTGCAGATTTGATGTGTTCTGAAGAGAAATAAATATTAGGGGATTGGAAGAAAGAATAAGGTGGTTGTAATAGTAGGACAGAAAAAGGGAACCTACTTGAAGAAGATAGGAGAGGATGCATGAGAGGTCCCATAAAATATTTTTTCCTCTGAAATACTGTTGTTACGACTTTCATCAGAAAGAATATTGGATAATAAAGCTTATTTGCTTTATTGAAGAGTTTTAGGCTTTCTGCTCCATTTATTTATTCCTTTTAATGCCAAATTCTGAAAGAAAAGAGCTCAACCTGATAATCCTATTATGCATGATGATATATAAGTAGTAAATGTCTCCAGTAAGGAAACTATAAAGGAAAAATATATATTTTTTAACCTTCTTCAATGATTTCAAAGAAACTTAAAGATTTCACTTTCTTTCAAAGGCACAGAATTAGTCCAAGTTTATAGCAGTGTAATTACAAACATAATTTTGCTGGAAACTTTTTCTACCTTTGCCTTAAGAGATCATGTAAACTGTACCAGTTTTGCTTTTTTGTTTGTTCGTTTTTTCTTACAGGAAATAAAATTCTGATTACAGCTTTCACTTTCATGTTAACAAGTCAAAACTAAAAGAATTCTGAAGGTGGATTTAAAAGGATGTGTAAAAATCCTCCCAAACTGTTATCCGTAGCAAAGTCATAAATCACTCAGGTTTTTTATTCATTTCATACTTCGCTAGCATCATATGTTTAAGTATTTACTTGACACAGTTGTGGATGTGCAACTAGAGGTACATGACCTCTCGTATTTAGAGAAAAACCAAAGATACACAATAATAAAGAAAAGATTTCAATGGAAAGCTATCACAAAGGGAATTTGACCTTCAGGCCAGAAGATTTGTTATTCAGAAGTATAATAGGAATAATGTTCATATTTTAATTTTTACTCCTTTCCCATTTCCTGAAATTATCTTGTTTGAGGCAGTTAAGAATATAATCATGTTTGCAATAGTAGCTGACAAATTACCTGTATTATTAATATCTAACATTAGGATTAAAATCTTAATTAAATAGACACAATTGAAAGACAATTTATGTATGACCCAGTCTTCCACCAATGAAAAAGGAATTTATCATATGTGTTCAATGAAGGAGAACTTGTTTTGGGAAAAGAAGATTAATTCAAGATTTCACTGGCAGTTTTAATTTTAAGGTCTTGGAAATGGATAGTGTAAAACCTTGGTAAGTCAAAGTCCCTTTACCAGTTAGTTTACTTCTCATTCATGCCTTTCTCCTACATGATCTAACATCCTCGTATTTTATCCCTGCTCACATTTGAGCTGTACTCAGAAATAAACTGCCCATTAAATAAACCTGGACTTTTTTTCATACTTAAGAAAATCAAGCAGTCTATGTATTCACGCCCTTACACTGGTTCAGAACTCATTGATATGTATTATTTAATATATGATGAGGTAACTGGATTGATATGCTAAAAACTAAAGAGAAAGAAAGCTTTTCAATTTTATAAAGCAAAGTATTTGAGATTACTTGTTCACATAAAAGCAAATGACATTTTTCAGGACAGCAATTAAAAATTATCAAATGCCATATAATGAGTGCTGGGTAGAAAACAAAGTAACAGTGCAAAATAGGATGCCAGCATAGTAACAGCCTTCTGGTTTGCTACTGTTCATGATGTGCTACAGTGAAGTTAATTCCTACTCCTGCCTCAGCCCTATCACATCCATTGGTCTGAGTTCACATCCTATCCTTCCCTATCAGTAGTGTTATGTTTATCTGGAAAATGCATTAAGTGTGACAGTGAATTCAAAATATTTTATCTTTCACATAGGAGTTCAACACCAATGCAATTTTATGGGTTTTAAAGGAGTTGCAGAATAAAATCTTAGGACTTACTCTGTTCAAGGGTTCAGGCTACCTGGCCTTAAAATCTGTTATTCCTAGGATTCTTCTTATCAGGATACATTTGAGACATCATGCACAGTGCAGAGATCAGAATGTTTTTGATCACAGCTTTTCTTTCCTTGGATAAGAATACTCTGAGCTGTCATGATTCAAGTCCTGTACAAGTACATGATATTTCCAGACATGTTCATCACAAAGCCAAACCAGAAAAAACTCCCTAACCTATCTTGAATAGCTGTTGCTCTACAGAGTTGAGGGCACAGAGGTCAAGGAAACAGTCACATCAGAAGGTCATCAGTATATCTACAGATCTGTACACTGTGGTGGGGGATTACCTGTCCACACACAGCACTGTGCACACTGTGTGTGAGACAGTGCTGCCTGAGCAGATCTGCAGCTTTTTTCCCCAATTTCCAAACACACAGCAGGTGGATCAACTCCAGTCCAGGAGACTGTATTAACAGTAACTTCATATGCTCTGCCTCTTCAGGTGTGATGTCAGCATTGCTGATGTCAGATTTTTGGTTATCTCAAAATAATCCTGCATTCTCACTAAACTCACCTGCTTTCTATAGAGTTCATCATGTGTCACCTTGCAGAATAACAAGGGTGTCTGTCCTAAAAGGCTGTACCCTCTCATCGCTTGTTTAAAACTACTATTTTCTGGCTACCTAGGGAAAATTTTAATGAACATTGGAAAATAAGGAGAATAATTCTGATGCATCTTCCCACATCAACTTCAAAGGTAAGAAATCTGCTGAATTATATCAGTACTTATAGGAAGTTAGAGTGATTTAACTGGAATAAAGGTATATAATCAGGTGCCACAGGATAAAAAAAAATGAAGCTCTGTGCTGAATATATAGAACACCTGCTCCTGAAGTTTGGATAATTGTTGAAAAATGAATTGGGCAAAGCCCATGAATACTGGGAGCAATTCATATCTCTGCAGAGGTAATGCAATTGCAGAACAGCAGACTTTTGCTAAATTAGAGGAATTCTGAAAGTCATGAGGGAAAAGAAATGGTCTCAGAAATGTCAGAAAGATGAAGAAAATAGAAGCAAATATCATGGAAGTGTTTGAAACTCACTTGCTGAATAATAGTCAGAATTAATAATATTAGAAAACAAACTTCTACTTAAATGTTCCATAGCTGGGGCCATGCAGAAGCAGAAGACTACACTGAGATATTTGCATTCTGAATACACCGAGATATTTGCATTCTGAAATATACATGATGACAAAGTTACATTTTAAAAATATTCCCCAATAATTACTATAATTTCCACTGTTGTGCTTTGGTGCAACATTAATGATTACTAAGAAAGTCATAACCCAAGAGAGACAGTATTCAATAAGCACATTTTTCAGTTAGTATTGTCTGCTGGAAATGAAGAAGACAAGTCCTTAGGGAATTGTAAAATACAGGGCTCCCTGGGGGGGTTTTGTGATGATAAGTCATCAAAATTTAGATCTGTAGCTGCACAAATGTGGCTGTGGGTGAATATACTATATTCTTTGATAAAACTACAAAATGTGCAATATCAAAAAGAGTTGATATGACAAAAATAATAATAATAAAAAAAGTTAGTGGCTACAAGCCTAAAATTTGAAGTACAAAAATGGAACTCCAAAAAGAAGTCTAAGACTTATTATTGGACTGACACCAAAGCATTTAAATACCTGTATATTAGAATATACATTATATATTTCCAAGGGTGTTTCTTTCTGCTTCATCTGGACACTTCAGTATTTTATCTGACAAGTTTCTTGACCTTTTGGCACTGCCTTTAGAAGGCTTCTAGAAGGTGTAACTCACCTGGATATATCAGCACCTGATCTTCTCAGGCAGTTTCTGCCAGACTGACCACAGAAATGACTACCCAGAAGCACCAAGCCATCAAGGTTTAACAGGCTTTGCTTTTTTTCCCCAAAAACAACAACAAAAAATGCTTGGTGCTCCTGGGCAACAAGTGATTAGTTTTCACATACCATTTTGTAGATTACTACACCGTTCAAATTGTTTTGTAATATCTGGGATTATTAGCCTATGACAAATGCCTGTCTGATTAAATGTTGCCGCAGGGTAAAGACAAGAAATTAGAGACCAGGCAAATGATCTCACTCTCTTTATCTTGACCCATGAGCTTTCATGTCCTATTTTCTCCCTCTGCACCGTTGAAGAGAGTAATTGAGGAAGTGGCTGGGTGGGAGAGCAGCCTTCAGCCAATGTCAGTCTACCACAGTTATTCAACATGGTAGGCATGACTCTGGGTTTTATACCTCACTCTCCATTATGCAAAACAGTGAGTCTGCAGATAAATTGTTTGCCAATGACTGACACTGGAAGCATCCAGTCACTCTGTTGTGTTCTCCAGTGCTCCACCTGCCCCATGGTTTTTTGGAGCAGCCTTAGAACTCTCCATTATATTTTCACTGGGTTTCCCACTAGCTGTCAGTCTCCATAGACAACTGAGTCAAGTTGAATGCTAACATTCAGCTTAATTTTTAAAGGACACCGATTAGGTGAGGTTTGCATTCCAGGTTTCACTTTCAGAGAAGGCAGATTTTCTCTGGATTGTTTAAAATGGAGTACAATTCACTTATCATAGCAAAACAAATGCATTGTAATTCCTTTGATTTAGAGTGTCAATAACCTGATCCATTAAGCACATCTAATGTATGTCTCCTCCAAATTATTACTGCAACTATTTAATGATTAAGCCTCCCTAAAGGTATACAATATGATCAAATACATTAATTCTTCTAAAATGTATGGTCTGAAGATATCCCACTGAACTGTAGATAATGATTTATGGTCTGTTGGTAAGTGTTGCAACTTAATTGCACTTTAGAATATTCCTAAAGCAGCAATCATCACGTCACAGAGTACCTGCAAAATGTCAAACACTAATTATTTCCATGACAATGTTTGTCAAATCTGACTCTTGTAATCCTTCACTCTGAAGGCTTATCCACAGAAAATGAAACATCAAATAAATTATACTTAACTGCCACCTTTATCATGTGCCATTTTGTCTAAATTTTGCTATAGTGTGAAAGCAGAGAGGTGATCTCATCTGTTATGAAGCTAATCCTAATTCCCTTCATACTTAGGTGGTTTCAATTAGTTTAGAAAACTATGCCTAGGAACTGATAAGTAGATACATATATAGAAACCATATTTATTTCAGGAAAACAATAAACTCCTAATTTTTAGCCCTGTGGTCAGATTCCAGCCTGCTTTCCTGACACCTATGGAATTGTACTGTTAGAATTAAAGTATATGCCAGCATGCATCCAATCAGAATGAAGTGTACTTTTCTCCATTTCATAAGGAAAAAAATAAACCCCACCTTCTTACCTACTCTATGGAATTCCCATCACTTTATCTCAAAGTCTAAATTTACAAATAAATTAATTCAGTCTTCTCTTTTCAAGTAGATTCACTGGCTCTCTCCCAGTGCTTCTCTAAGTGTTGTGAAGTCTCTGATGCTTTTGTTTCCATTTGGAAGTGCCCCAGAGATTCCCCCTGTATCTCACACTTTGATTTTTCCCTCATAAGATTATCTCTTTGGCTAGCACTGCAGGTCCATGTTTTTATTGTCTCTGGATACACTCTACACTCCCCACCACATGGAGATTGTTCTTGTCTGTTCAAGAGGTGTTTTAGTCACACCAGTGAAATTCAAACAGGAACCTGAGGGAAGATCTTAGTTTGAAGTGCAGTAATTGTGATGCTGTGTGAACTTATTACTCATTGATGTATTTATGTCACATGACTCCAAAAAATCTGTATTCATGAGCACACATCATTGTCAAGGTTTAGGGTCAGGGCCATCCACTTGACCTATAACAGATGCTCTCTGATAGCCCCTCTTCCAAAGGGGAAGAGAAAGGGAATAAGGGAAAGAGAATTATGGGTTGGAAAAGAAAACCAAACCAGAGAATAACAATAATAAAATGGAGTATATACAAATTTATACAAAACCAGTATCAAACCCAAGCCTCCTGATGGCAATTATGTCACCATCACCACTGATGCTGTGGAACGGGTACCAGGAAAGTCCCAGACTGGACAGGAACGAAGATTCAGGAGCTGGATACTGGAACTGCATTCAGGAATGCATGGATCAGGACTGAAGGCAGAACGGACTGAGTCCGCCTTGGACGCTGAAGAAGGATGTTGAAGAAGAGATCTCAATCCTTGTGATCCCTCAGTTTTATACTGAATATGAAGGATATGGAATGGAATCCCTCACTGGTCAGTTTGGGGTCACCTGTTCTGTCTGCCCCTCCCTGCAGGTGCAGCTTCTTTACTTTCTGCACACTCAACATGGTACACAAGAATTAGCAGTGACCTTGGTGTGCACACCAATCCTTGGTAATAATTCTAAACATTGCATGTTATCACTGCTAGAAGCAGACAGTGCCTGTAAAAGCAGGCTTCTAACTTCAGGAAGTTCAGTTAGTTAGAAGAGACTGAGATGAAAAGTAAAATCACTGAACAGAACTAGTTTTAACTCAAACAAGGACAAGTGTAAAGTTAGAATACAAGAATAACAACTCTGAAAGGTCTACCATCAGAAGAAATGGGGGAAAACAGGAAATACTATCTGAAGATCTGAAAAAAAAAAAAACTATGGAAGAAAAGTCCTAGGACCTCAGTGAAACCAGTGGTGTTTTCTGTTTGAGCGGTGCAAAGCAGTGCACATGACACTCCAATGAGATCCTGTCCCTGTGCATGCATTTTGCCTGGGAATTACTTAATCACAGATATAAAAGGAAAGAGAGGACTGGTCCACTTCTTTAAAACCAATGACAATTATGCGTAATCTGATTTTTTAAACGATCTGAATATTACCCAAAAAACTGGTGGAAATGCAGAGGTCTTTACTATAAAGATACATGCTTATAACAGTTTACATAAACAGATCTCAGAGATGTTCCAGAGAAAATTTTTATTGTATTTCTCCTTGCATGTAATACAGCAGTAGAAATGAAGGATCACAGGGAATTTTTCTACTGACTACATAATGTGGTATTCAAAGTTGTACAGTATTAAATAGGAATTTTGAGAACGCACATTTTCCACATTAATTGCCTAATACTCTTTGTGATTCTTCCCCTTATTTCTTATTTATGGCAATGTGCAAAGACCTGGTCTTAACTTCATGCATGTTTATGTACAGGAAGAGAGAAAGCAAGTCAACATTCTCAGCTGTATTAAACAAGTGACTTTCTTATTGCCCTTTTATTGATGAGATACCGTTGTAATCCTTAAAAGAAACAATTAAAAACAGCTTGAGGCAGCAGAAGTATGCTGCAAGATAAGAGGATATGTCACCGAAAAGTGTCCTGTAATGTAATATTTAGCTGTAGAATTTATGGCTGTTTTTTTCCTCATGGTGTTTTCCTGTACACTTTTATTACAGGCTCTAAATTACACTTTCACAGAAAAGGTCTCTCTTTAAACCTTTAGGTCAGAATTGTTCAGATCTTTTCACACTGAATCAGTCAGCTTTAAAGCTGGCAAAATCCTTGGCAGGCTTGTAAATCTTTCAAAAGATCTTATCCAATTACCCTTCATGGTCCACAGGCTTCTACAGAGTGGCTGTTTCCCTCTATGTGAGGAATTAAGTGCTCATGAAATGTTAGGAACCAATAGAGTTGAAAAGTAAGCTGGCACATTTTTCTACAGTTCAGATGCTATGGCTATATCTATAGAGACAGTGCAGAGATCTATAAAGAAATTCAGTCACGGTCAAGAACATAGATGGTCCTTTGAGATGAGAACAGTAAGGCCAGAAATTTTTAGCTTATATTTTTAAAAAAGACAATCAGTCGTGTTAAAACTGGAAACTTTTCCATATACATCAAAGGTGTTAAATCTTGCCTAAGACCATTAAATATATTTCATTTTATCTGTACTTATCATAATAATGTAATATAATTTCTTCAAGAAAAGTGTTAAGAGGCCATACACATCCTAGGGTTTTTTTAATATGAAAAGGAATATAGCAAAGAACAATCTCGTAAGAAAGTATTTTTTGTTGCTGTTATTTCATATATTTATGTAACATCTTTATTAACTAAGAGAATATAAAAGATAAATGCCCTGCTTTGAGTGAGAACAGAACTAGTTCTGTTCAGTGATTTCACTTTTCAGCTCAGTTCTTCTAACTAACTGCACTGTCTGAAATCAGCAGCCTGTTTTCACAGTGTCTGCTGCTGGCAGTGATAACAACACATATTTAGGGTTAGTACCAAGGACTGGTGTGCAGACCAAGGCCACAGCTGGAATTTGTGTTCCATGCTGGGAGGTTGCAGGGAAGCGAAAGGCTGCACCTGCAGGGAGGAGGGGACAGGGTAGGTGACCCCAAACTGACCAGTGAGGTTTTCCGTCACTTTTACGTCATATTCAGTATAAAGCTGAGGGATCTGGAGGGTCCATAGTTTTGGCTTTATTTGCTTGCTTGCTTACTAGTTTTGTTTGATTGCTAGGTTGCTTGCTTGCTCAGTCACACTCTCTCCGAGGGCTCCTGGGCTTTTCTCCCCTCTTGGACTGCTTTGCCAGCTTTGTTTTGCTTGGCTCAGGTCCTCTTTTGGTTCCTTCCTCGGAGCATCCCAGGAGGACTCTGTCCGTTCTGCCTTTGATCCCAATCGGTGTGTTCCTGAATCCAGTACCAGAATCCATCTCCTGAACACAGCTCCCATCTGCTGCGGTGCCCAGTCTGGGACTCCCTTGCTGTCTGCTCTACAACATCAGTGGTGACGGTGATGTAATTACCATCGGGGGGTTGGTTTCGATACCAGTTTTGTATATATTTGTACATATTCTATTTTATTATTATTCTCATTCAAGCTGTTCTACTTTCTTTTTCTAATCACTAAGCCTCTCTCCCTTATTCCTTTTCTCTTCCCCTTGGGGGAGGGAGGGGGGTTAACAGAATCTGTTATTGGTCTAAGAGGCTGCCCTGACCCTAAACCATGACAAATATTTACTAAGAAGCTTGTTAATATCAGAAAGAGTTTTAGATCTCAACAGTTTTTAAACTGCAGTATTTATTCATGTGACATATAAACTGCAATTACCAACTATGGCAGAAAAAGAAAAAAATTTTCTAAATCAATTTCACATATAACATAAAAATATGATTTCAGCTCACTCTGTTGGTCAGGATTATTAGAAAAATAGCCCTTTAAAGACATTACCTAAGTAATAAAATCAGAGTTGAGAAATAGTGAGAAAATTCCTGCCATGTCTTTGAGGGAGAGCTTAAAAATTATTTTCTTTATAATGCAAAAAAAAAAAAGGAGGTTGAAGTGAAAGGTATCCATCTGCATCTTGAACTTGTGTTACTGACCTGTAACTAAACCTTGACATGCTGTGATTTCCCCAATTTGTTTGTATATACATATAAAATGCATGCATTCATTTTGTTGGTACTCATATATATAATGTTCATTTTTTTCCACTTCACAGTGAGGACTTCATTTTTCAGTTGGAGTTCTGAAGAATTACATAGCAATCAACTGCTACTCCAAGCCCTTTCTACAATTTTCAATTGTATCTTCTTTAATTTTGCATTTCTACTGGAGCAAGACAGAAGGATCTTGAAATGTGAAACTCCACATAGTTGAACTAACTAAGGGCAATCAAGTCAAGCAAAATTAGGTCCTTATTAGTTCGGTTGCTTCTAATACACTTCAATGCTGAATAATTTCAGTAAAAAGGAATTTTCATACTCAGCTTTTAAAAAGCTTTTAATTTTACAGCCCATGTGCTTCATTGTACTCTTGCCTCAACAGGACCTGTACTCATTGTAAACAATGTGAAATGGAGGAAATAAAATAAAAGCTTAATATGATGCCAAAGTCTATAATTAGCAGGTTTATGTATATAAGGAAAATAATGTTAGTCATTAAAGAAGAATTCTTGAGATGGTGTGGGTTTCTGCAGAATTCAACCTTTCTGTGACTTTTACGTTTATAGATCTTAAAAAAATTAAATATTCCATTTAGTGAAATTTTGTCCAGTTGAGATTCCAGAGAGCTTGTCAATGTCATGTCTCCCAAGACTAAATTGCATTTATAGACTCATCTGTCAAATAAATAAAAGGTCACTGCTTATTTTCCAGCAAGAAACTGCTTATTATTTAAAAGGAAGTTTCCAGATCCAGTGGGAGAATAGTGCTGCATTCTGAAGAGAGGAAACTGCATTACTAATTCTGTTGCTCATGGTTATTTCACAAAATTAAAAATTATGACACAGAGCTAGAATGAAGCAGGCAAGATCTTTTCTACATGTTTTATTTACATTTTGAGTAGCCACCATAAGCTGCACAGACTATTTTTTTATGTGGTCTTTAACCATAACCTAGGAACTTTTCATCCTCACCAAACCAGGAAAAGAACAAAATGGAATAAAGAAATCTGTATGGGAACAGCAGGCACAGACTATAAATTTGATGCTCATCATCTAGGCGCAGTAACTGAAACTCCTGAATATATCTGCACTTCATTGAAATCACTTTCATAAGGATTTCACCTCAACTAGTGATGTGTGTTACAGCAGGATCAAGAATTATGTGTGTGATAAATCTAATCAAAGTCTGGTAGAATTTGGGGTTTGTTAAAGAAAAAGGAAATGAAAAAAATATTTCACTTTATGAAATCAGAAAGGAACATAACTTAAAAAAATAGAAATACTTCTCTAAAAATAATAGAGATGCTTCTATTCCTCCTTTAATTTTATTATTTCTTTTACTTAAAAAAAAAAAAAAAAAAAAATCAATACTGTGTTCCATACATATTTCCCCAACATTTTTCATGGTTTTGATTTTCGACAGATTATTTGAATTACATCTATTTAAGAGAAATGTCTGAAGACCAAATGATCACTTTGATCTTGACACTATTTCAGTGTATGAAATTCATTCCATGTCCTGAATTTTGAAGGACAGATGTAACTGTCTTTTGCATCTCCTCTGAGCAGAGATTATTTGAAAAAAAAAAAAAAATCTTAATTTATTGAGAAAATGAGGTAATCTTTTTAACTATTTTCAGAAAAAAATCTTAAATATATTTCTATTATCTTAGGCTATGGATATTATATATTAATTTTAAAACAGTATCACAAAGAAAACAATCAGAATGATGTGAGAATTGAATATTCTAGACCAACTTTTTTGTTTTCCATATCCTCAGACTCTGACTCAACTGATTCAACTAAATATAGAAGACTCAAGTGTAAAGAAAACTTTTGTTTGCATCTTGTACCTACAGTCATTCTAGTCTCCTTACAAACTGCTTATGTTAAGACATCTACAATGCTGTTACCCTACTTTGGCTATGCAGATGGCAAGATTAAGTTATCCTTTACTAGATATGATTTTGGGTATTAACTTTTAGTGTTACTTTATCTCTTCCATTTGCCTAGATTGGTCATTGCATAAACACTTATTATATTACTTTTCTGGAATTAAAAAGGTCATACATGTTCAAATTGCTAATGCTTGATGTAAGATCATGATGCCATTCAAAAGACTAAATAACCATGTTAGTCATAAAGGTGGAAGTGTCTGCTCTTACTGTTAGTTTTTGCTAATATCTCTAACCATTTGGAGTCTTTTATTCCACTGTGGGCTGACAATCATTGTTGACTAAAATGTATAAACTGCAAGCTCAAGCTGCATGCAGGTACTCACAGGAAATGCTCCACACCTTGAAGGATTAATCATTATGAAGAGGACATGCACAAAACAGAGGCATTGCCTGGCCAGGCAAATAAGAGTTATTATAGTTAGCAGTATAATTCAGAATGGGTTTTGAGCTAGTCCAACTTGTGAGTGGCTACTTACAGATCTACAGGAATTCAGAGATTCTAGAGGCTGGGTTTTTGAAAGACCTATTTGCATAATCCCTGGCCCAGTGAAACAATAGAGTGTCACTTCCCTGCATTCTTGGACAGTGTCTCTTTATTCCTCTTGGTCATCTGTCCTTATTTCCCTTTGTTGTATGATTTTGTCCTGCTGTGTTTTGTCCTTCCTGTTCAGCTGTGCCCATTCTCTGCTGCTTTTGCATGATTTCCTGCTTAGGGGCATAGACTATTCCTGAGCTTGGAGGAGTTAGTATTTTGAAAAACAACCAGATCTCCTGAACTCCCATTCTTTCCAGGGCCATTTCCCTGTGATTCTTTCAAGCAGATCACTGAATAGGCTAAAGCTCTGCTCTGCTATTGCTATTTTCCTTTTTCCGTCCTCTCATGAGGAACTCCCAAGAATTCTCCTCTTTCATGGTGACTGCCAAGGCTGCCCCTTACCTTTGCACCACCAGCCAGCTCTTCCTTATTTATTAATACCAGGTCCAGCAAAGCATTTCCCTTCATCAGCTCTTCAATCATCAGTGTGAAGGAAGTTGTCCACGGTTTAACTATTAGCTGGTGGGAGGGAGGAGAAAAGTAGAAGTCAAACCAGAGAGAAGGCAACTCTACTGTTTCTAGCAAGTGAAGTCATTAGGAAAAACTTCTCACAATACCTAGGGATTTTGCTGTGTTTTAAATGAAGAGGCGGACTCTGGGTTTGTGGGATTTTAAGGGTATTTTTTTGTTTGTTTTATTTTTGTGGGTTTGCTTTATCAATTTCTAAAATCAAAGTTATTTCAAATATATAGCTTAAGTACTTTCTGTGGTGCAAGTCTCTCCCCCTCAAAGACAATGCAGAGACAGGGAAAAGTACAGTTTGATTTTTTCATTAGTACTAGCAGGACAAACAAGAAGGACTAGCTTAAGTGATCAAAGAGGCAAAGCCTCTTACTACAGCAAATACAACAGTAGAGTTTCCCTATTATTGTGAAAGACGTGTTACTTTTTCACCTTGAGACTTACATTAATTTCAGAAGGCAGGAATAAGTTTTTTCATACCTAGGAAGTTGCTACCATGATGCAAGCTCCTGGCACAAGAGGATTGGATATGACTGAAGATACAAAATGGTATTTGTCTTCATAATTGTACAACTATTATTAGTGTCAATGTCATTAACTTCCCACGCACAACTGAGGAACAATTTTTAATAGTAGCATAGGAGGTGGTTTGCTTCCTTGCCAGAAGATTTCTCCATGTAAGTCTAAAACAGTTTCTCAAGGAAAAGTAGCAAAGATTCAACATCAGATCACTGGCAACAAAGAAATCCTGTTCACCTGCCACAGTCACATGCTGTTACAGTAAGTTAAAAGAAAGGCCCTGCTTCTTCTACAAATACTCATTTTTTTCCCCTAAACAAGCTACAATTTTTAAGGGCAGTGTCTGGCACATTAAAAATGAAAATTAGTAAAAATTACTTGGGCTCAGTTTAGCAGGAAAATAACAAGAAACTCCAGAAATTGCTTCTGCCCTGCTGTGTTTTCCTTCCAGTAGATATCAACAAAATTCAAGTCCTCCATAAGGACCAGGGTCTACAAAGAGGAGAGTACCTCCAATTGTTTGAAGCTACTTCATCTACTTTTTCTTCATCAAGTGGTCTGTAGAAGACATCCACCACATCACTCCCAATGGTCTGCCCACTAAGACTGACCCCACTTTCTCAGGTTGATCTTGTCTTTTACAGGCAGTCCTCTGTCCTCAAAAAGGCTTCCACGGTCATAAAAAACATACGAAAAAAACCAAAACAAACAAACAAACAAACAAAAAAGGCAAACAAAAAACCAAACAAACAAACAAAAAAAACCCAACCCAACTGTGACATCAGCTGAATGTGTACAACCAGTTGAATGTGCAGGATACATCCACTCTTCCACAAGCCTTCCCTCCTCACCAGGAAGATTGAGAATAATATCAAACTTTCAATTAACAATAAAGCACAACTTAATTTTAAAACTTTATTTTAGAAAGAATCAGAGATTCTAATCTGAGTTGTGAAGCTGCAAACCTCATTTTAATAGAAATGCTTTTGAATTATGCTGCTGTAAATCAGAATCTGACTCCTGCACTATTAAATAAAACAAATCAAATAGAATTTCTATTTTCCTCTATTCTTTTGTTGTGAATTTTATTCTTGGACTGTGAATTTGTTATTGATTTTTTACTATCTGCACCACACATTCAATAAAACCAAACTACAGCCATAAAAGATGCTCAAAGCAAATGAGAAAGTGAAGTATCTATTCTTCTTTAGTAATGACTAAATTCTCATTTGTTTCAGAGGAGCCCTTATGGAAAAAATCAGACTCTAGCAAAAAGATGGAAGATAGACTCAAGAATGATACTTATCAACATGAGAACAAGGGAAGGTCAAGGCACAAAGGAAGCAATTTGCATGGATATATCCTTGAAAACAATAGTTTGATAGGCTTACTGGTTCCGTCAAAGTTTTACAACCTGGAAATGAAGACTGTCTCAGGATAAGTAGGTAAATTCTTTATGTCATGACATACACAGGAATCTTCCACTTTTAACCAAAACAAGAAACCTCAAGGAAAAAACAAAATCTCCTTACAGGGATCCTCTAGGATCCCATGGTAGGGGAGATGAGGTACTGTCTCCTATGAAAAAAAAAAAACAAAAACAAAAACAAACAAACAAAAAAAAAAAACCAAACAAACAAACAAAAAACCCACAACAACAAAAAAACACTAAAAACAAAAAACCCAGCACCAGAAAAAAACCAAACAAACAAACAATCAAAAGGACCAAAAACCAACACATGGACAGTCTCTTCATTTTAGAAACTCCCCAAAACCTGTTTGAATCCATGGGTCTTTGCCTCCACACCAGCACTCATAAAGGCTCTGTGGTGTTCTATGTTTTAGACTTGTTTGGGGTTTAGGTAGAGCATTCCTAGGCTTTAGGTTTTCATTGTATCACTGTATATTTCAAACAACACTAAAAAGATACCCTGTCAAAGTTAATACTATTTTTAAAGACTTTTAGAAAAGTAAGACAGCATCAAAAGTATCAAAATACTAAAATCTGTCTCAGTGATCACTTTGAGATATTTGACAGCATCACAGAGAGTGATCTGTGTTATTTATAAAGAAAATTTTCTACAACTCAATTTCTCTATTTGTAAAAAATATTTGATTTGGCTGAAAGAAGTTATTAAAAAAAAAAAAAAAAAAAAAGAAACACGGGTGAAATAAACCATGTCAGGGAGAAAAACCCAGAAGATCAAGAAACTCTAAGAGATAGAAACAGTGGAGAAACCTTATCTGAGTTTTACTAGTATGCGATCAACTGATGTCTCCAAAGCCAGTGATAAATGTTAGAATACAAGCAAACACACAAACAAAAAACCTACTAAGCAGTTAAAATTTCCATGCTACAAGTAGTGGGAGGAGAAGACTTTGAGAAAGAGAGGTACTAATGAATATGGGACAAGGATCAGAAGGCTGGAAGCTACAAGCCACCTGAGACAGTGGGATTCACTTTGGCTTAGAGAAAGCTAAGGAGGTACATGTGAGATGTAATCATCTCCAAGATGTGTACGTAGTGGGTATAAGCCCATCTTCTTGGCTGTATTCCTGTGGATGAATAAGAATTAGATGTGCTCCAGATTCAATGCACCTAGAAAAATCTATAGGATAAGATCTTGAACCTGGAGGCAGTGTTCGGTGGGACTAGGGACAGTTCATACACTAAGTTCTCCTTCATGTCATCACATGGACTAGAAAAATGTCTTACTTGTCTGTTTCTAAAAAGTTATTTGGTATGCCTGAAAAAATAGATCTTTTGTGTACAGAAAAACTTATCATACAAGTATTTTTAGATTTCTCTTATTGAGGAATAGCTTCTGTGTTCAATAAAGCACTTATTCAGCAACAAACCCTCTACAGGCAAACCGTTTGGGAATTGTCTGTGTGGGGTTTATTGTAAGATTAATTCTGGCTTCTTTTCGTGACCATTCCTTGGCTTCTTGAACATACCTTTATCTACAGACACTATTTGATAAAAAAAGCCAACACATTAATACTCGGAAAAAATATTTCTCTTTTATTCCCAGGAGCTAAAAGGGAACTGTCAGATATAATGTTTATTTCCATGACAGTTAGACTTGAAACTCTTTATGACTTATTTATTCTGAGATCCCTTCTATCCAGGCTTTACTATCAGATATAAATAAACAATGTAGTCTTACTTATATCTGCCTACTTACAGATATGTAAAAATTTATATATATAAAAAAAATAAATCTACACAAAACCCTCAGAAAATATATGCATTCTTAGACTGGACAGAAGATTATAATTGTGAGGAATTCAGACAGGCTTTTCTACAAAGTGATTGTAGTCACTTTATAGTAATCTACCAATATGCTTCAGAATCAATTATAACAATTACTCAAATATCTGATTGCAGCAGGTTCTGCTTCTGCCTTGATGCTGTAAAGGCAACCCAACAATAAGGAAGTTAAAAAACAGCGCAAAGCTGAGAAGTCCAGTAACAAAGTGTGTTTAGGTAACCATTACTACACCTCCTGCTGTCTTCCATAACTTCAAAAGAGACACTATTGTTAGAACTTATCTAGGATTCTTTTCTTCTGGTCAATGACTTTCTATGTGTAGACACAGAAATCTAAAGTGTTACAGATAAGTGACCTCTTCCTTTCAGTACTGAATCTAATTTGATGAGTCTATTGCCAAAAAAAGAGTGACTCATGTAAACAGCTCTAGCACATACAGGCAGCACAGGAGGTTTAGGGCCTGGTGGTAAGAAATTTCGAGACCCAGAAACTCCAACTGAATAACACAGAAGACTAATGTTCAACATCTTTGGAAAAGAAAGGCTTTTATTGTGGCTGACAAGGCAAATGCTGGTCTGCTTACTATGAATTTGCAGCTCTGTCGGTGTCCAGGGATGCTTACACATGAATACAGACTTGTGTAGGACCAGATAAACTGTTCAGAAAAAAAACAAACCAAACCAAACCAAACCACCACCGCCACCACCAACGACAACACAGGGAAATGAAGCAGAGTCAATATTTTTTTGATCTTACAAGCTTTCTGATGGCTATGCTTATGAGTATATAATTAATTATTTATAGCACTGTGGTTTCTAAAATCCCTCTTAAGGGGTTATGAAAGAAAGAGTCCATTGTGTCAAGAGCGGTCAAATTCAAATTAAAATACAGCCACCACTCTAGAGAATTTTCTACCTCAAAGATTAGATCAATAACCTTTTATATACTTCTTTTACTTTCATAATTCTATTGAAAACACAGGAAGAGGAATTATGTACTTAGAGTTCCAGAATTAAACCACCCAATCTAAAGTATCCTGTGGCATGCCAATCATTTTCTCCCAACAAAGAAATAACCGATTGCTGAAGTGTCACCTGTGATCCAGGTAACTACTATCACAAAATGAGGCACTGAACACAATATATCACAGAGAACAGGATCTGTCATCCAGAAAAGGATACTATTGAAAAAACAGATGAACCTCAGCAGAGGTCATCACCTTCACCTGCTCTGATAAACTTTCATCCTCAACCCATTTTAGACTTAGATAGCTTGTTTTATTCCCCACTGGACTTAAAAGAGAACCAGCTGGTGTTAAAAGAGAAATGTGAACTGTTCAGTTACTTTAAAATCCTGAGGTGGCAATGGTGGCATTGAGTGTAAGGAGAATCAATACTTTTTCTTCGCTGACTACTTCAGTAGGATAAATTTTTGCATGAAGTCTTTTCAAATTCATCAACCAACAAAATACTAACACTATGAGTTACTTCTTTATATGACCTTTTCCATAGTATCTGAAATCTTCTCTGAACAATACAAGAAAATAGTCACTAAATAGTATATAATCTTTCTCAGGCCAAAACACAATCAAATCTCAAATTATTTGATAATAATTATCTCTCCTAGTTTTCTGTCTATAATGAAGATAGTGGCATAGAACATGGTAATAGCATTTACTTCTGGTTTGTTTACTTAGTTCTAGGGTTTTTTTCTTACATGAGCTATAACCCTTTCAAATTCACAGGAATAGATAAATCCCATGATTTTCAAGAAGGCTATAGAAGTCATATGAAGATTTCATTAAGATTGACAGGAGTCTTTTCATTGACCTTAATGGAAAAGAAATTATGCAGAGGAGAAGGTTATGCAAATTTACAAGATGGACGATAGCCTTTTCACACATATGAAATACCACTGTGTTGAAGAAATTCTTCAAAACTAGAGGACATACAGTCTGGGAATACATTTGACTTTCCAGAGACAAGCAGTGGCAAAGACAGTTCATATGTGGCCAGTTACAATCACCACTTATATCTATGGATATGCTTTGAAGTATGATTTTGCTTGCCCATTATTCCCATGATAGTCTAGCCTTAATTCCATTCTGAATATTTCAATGGTCCTTAAACATTTTGAACGATCAGAATTGGGTGTTGGGAGATTAATGGTTTTTAAGTTCATAAGTGATGAGTGGACAGAGCTTTGATCTTTCCTTAACTGTTAACCACTAATTTTCATCTACTTATTACTGATTTTAACAACCTGCCTTATATCATTTCTTTGGAAGTTTATTCTAGTACTCATCCACTCTTGCTAAGAAAATCTTCTCCTTATCCTTTCTTTCCCTTGCATGTTCCTGATTTTGTCCAATACGAAATTGCAGTGTATGGGCTATTTTCCTTCATGTGCTTGGGTGAACAGTGGTAAACACAGTATCACTGGTCAGCACTACTGCAAGTCTACTATCACCAATAATAATAATAATAATAATAAAAAGCTCTGTTTGAATGTGTGGGCTACTTCCAATATGAGTGCACAGTCTTTTGGAGGGTTAACTGAATCCAAAGGAACCTAATTTAATTCAGTGAAATTGTGGGTATGCTCATTTCCTAGAGCCATCATCACGTAGGCTATTTCACTGAACATAAGGGTACATTCAGGGTTTCTTGTGATCAGATCAGTTCTGGAGAGGTCAAACACTCTGCTGTAGTGTCAGCCTGTGAAATTGAAAGTGCAAGGGAAGCCACACGGAGTCAGGTCTCTCCTGCAGCCAATGTGTCAAAAAGGCCTTTGCTCTGTATGTGCTGTCATTTGATTATTGTTTCTTTTGTTCTCTTGTTAGTGGGCCAGCTCCTACCCACCTTCCCAGAGACAACTATCTTGAAGTCAAAGAATCTGTTTGCTTTTCAGGACCAACAGGTTTCAGCATAGGCTTGATTAGTGGAGTGAAAAGAATGAGCTTACTTTGCAACACATTGATATATTTTCTGTATTAAAATGTTGGTTTATTTTATTTTCCTTAAGGATATATTAAGACAGTACTCGAGGAAGAGGTGGAATCATCAGTATTAACCAAAATTGTTTGGATAATGTGTAGATTCAATACTTTAAGAAATAATATATAGATAGATATAAAATAGACTACATCTAAACATTGTTAATATACTGACATGTTAGGGAAGATTTTTATTAATCTTAATGATCCATTAATATATCTGTGTGACAGCCTTTGAACTCACATTTAATTTGGAGTTAAATTTTCTATTACCTTCATAACAACCAACAATAAACACTCATGAAGTGACAAGCTACTACAGCACCTTTAACCTGGTATTTTAGAAAGGGTAGCCCTACAGCAAGCTAGTAAAATAAAAAATAGTACACCACACCACTATAGGTTATAAAATGACAGTGTTCAAAAAACATGTTGTAAATTTCTGTTGATTTGCTGAAAATCCTGAAGACATTTACTGCTGAATTTCTAAAAAAGTCTATATTTCTCAGGAAAAAAAAAACAAACACAGAAGGGAAGAGAGTTTATCTTACAGTATATTTGAAACTGTTCTATCTGCTAAATGAAAGGTTTGCTTTGTGCCTGCAAATCAAGCACAAATATGGTAGTTTTTGTGTACCTAAAGTAATGCAAAGAGATTGTTAGAGGGTTGAAGCACCTCTCATATGAAGACAGGCTGAGAGAGTAGGGGTTGTTCATACTGGAGAAGAGGAGGCTCCAGGGGGACCGTATAGCAACCTTCCAGTACCTGAAAAGGGCCTATAATAAAGCAGGGAAGGGTTTATTCACTAGCTTTTGTAGTGACAGGACAAGGGGGAATGGCTTTAAGCTAGAAAAGGGTAGATTTAGGTTAGACATCAGGAAAAAGTTCTTTAATATGAGGGTGATTGATCACTGGAATAGATTGCCCAGAGAGATGGTGGAGGCCCCATCCCTGGAGACATTCAAGGCCAGGCTTGATGAGGCTCAGAGCAGCCTGACCTAGTTGGAAATGTCCCTGCTTATTGCAGGGGGGTTGGACTAGATGAACTTTAGAGGTCCCTTCCAACCCAAAACATTCTATGATTTCATGATTGATACTTACATTAATGTAATTCAGGAGAGGCAGCATGAATAAAAATGAGAACTAAACAGTGGAAATATATTCCACCTAAACTCACTAATAATATGCTTTTGCCTTTAGAATTCTGCTGTGGAAAAGATTAAAAGCATAATTGACCTCTGTAACTGAGCAGAACTCTGCACAGAGAACAATGTGGAAGTACAAATGGAAACTTTTAACTCATATATGGTGCAAGTGTCAGAGGCTAAAGAGTATGTTTTGGGACTGTCTTGGCCCTGGGACATCTCTGTCATGCAGGAATAAGCAGGAGATGGAACACCTAAGGAAGACAGGAAGGTTGAATCCCAGTCTTTTTGTCTTTGTTCCCCAAAATAGGAAAGTTCTAGGAGGTGGCCACCATCATAAACCCTGTTTCCAAAATCAACGTGAAAGGATCACACCAAAGGGAACCCAAGAGGAAGAGGTTTTAATCTGAGTTATTTGTGAGCTAACAGCACATGTTTGGGAATGAAAAATTTCACCTGAACACCACATTTCTTACATTCTTTTCAGCTGCGAAACCCTTAAAAAATGACATTGCTTCTGACCTGAAGAAGCATCTTGAAAGTGAACTTGACCTTAGAATAATACAGAAGAGGCAATTAGCAAGATATAAGCAACCTGTTCGTATAAGAAAATTTTAAAATAAAACTTCTGTGTATCAGTTTATCACCACATGTGCTCCTTTTACCAAATGAGAGAAGTAAGTAAGCGTTTTTAGGAGATGATATATCTAATTCTAAGACAGATGTGTGAAATCGTTTGTAGATTATTTTTTTTTCTCCACTGATCACTAAGGTGACCTAGGATAAACTAGATCATATTTTGATGTCTGCTTTGTAGATAAATTGAGAAGAAATATTTCCAAGTTAAGTTTTTGCCATTTCTTTCTGAAATAAAATGCTTCAGTCCCTCCAATCACAGAAGAGTCATGAGAAATGCTTTTATTTAACACTTGTATTTATTTTTCCTGGCAATATTTTTAATATCCATTTGCCTTTCAAGAATCGCATCACATACATTGCAAAAAAAAATTAAAAAAAAATCTTTCACCCAGAGAGACTGCAATTTTCTCAGCAATATTAAAGAACCTTTCCCCATCTCTTTTTTCTATAAGCATATTAACAGTTTCAGAAGACCAACTGTGACGGAGTCCTAAGATACTACATTTTTTCCCTCAATCACTTGTGAAAATGTAAAGGATTCCTATGATGATGCTGTGTCTTCATTTTCCCCAAGAAATTATTTTAAAAATTAGTCCCAATTAATTGGTCATTCATTTACAACTACCATAGATTCACTAAAAAAAAAAAGACATTTTTAAAGAAAAGTATGATTTGCAAAACAAGGAAATGTACAATATAAGCATACACATTTTTCTTCTCAGGAATAATTTGCTGAAATGAGAGTGAGAGACAAGTGATGTTTTTTGGTTTTGATTTGGTTTGGATTTTTTTCCATAAATTGCTGAAGGAGCAACTGTGGAAACTAAGTTAATAACCTCAGCTGCTTTTATCTTGTTAGTGTAATGGGGTTATGTGACCCTTTGTGGACCAATCTTTGACCACATTTTGTTTCTTCCACCTCTTGATTCCATCAACTTCTTCCACACTGAGGTGAAGGGAAAAATAGGTTCAAAGCACAATTCTTGGTTATGTTGTTGCTGTTGCTGAAAATGACACTTTCAAATTCATCCCACATCTTGTCTGAGACTGTTTCTTTTGAAATCCTAGAATCCAGTCCTAGAGCAAGTTACAGCAAAGGAAAGCATCTGTTAGACTACCAGACCTTATTCATCTCCTCTGTGCTGGTCACGTTTGTCCATGCTTGATGTCTCTGTGTCAAAATGTTAGTGATGACAACGGGAAATCTTCACAAAGAACATCTGAAATTTATGGCGTAAACGGTCCACTGATCTAAAGCGTCAGTTATAAATTAAGCAAAAAAGTGATGAGCATTTATAACAGCAGAAGACCTCCTTCAATAAATATGCTGTCTTTCTTTAAAATGGCTTGATAGCATGAACCCTGTCTTTCCTTACATTTCTGAATGGATGAGTTAATCTACACTCAAGTCTATATGGTAGGTCTTCAACATGGTTTGGCATAGGAGACATTAACTACTGAATAAAGTTTTCTGGTAAAATTATTTAGTTAATTTAGAAAACTGAAGAATGTAATCCAATGCTTTTTATTTATTTAGAAAGCTTATTTCACTGTATTTAGTGCAGAGGAGTGCTTGCTATTCCAACAGGTGAAATATTCTGGGGAGAAAAAAATGTTAAATGATTTTTCCCTAAGACAATGTCTATGGCATTCCCCTCACCAAGATATTGCTTTTATTAAAGGGAAAAAAAAGGAAAAAAAAAAAAAAAAGAAAGACTAAAGGGCTCTATGATTTTGAAGAATTCTGTGCGATTATTGGTAGCCAATGGTTATACTCAAATACATCCATATGACTGAAAGTTTTCCTGGCATGACAAGTTATGCAAATATTGTCAAAATGTAAAAAGAAACACTATATTTTATGGATGTCTGCCTTAGCTGTACATGCTTTATTGCAACTGTCCTTTTCAATGATATATTATTTATTGATATACTTTTCCTCTGAGAAATTGCAGGTTGGTGTTTTCAATATAGTAGTTCAAAACTCTAATTTTTTTTTTTTTTAAAGATTCGTATTCTCCAAAGACTTTGCACTTTTTAGTGGAATTGTGATAGACAGCATATGCAGGAGGGCTCTTAGTCTGAGTAAGAGAAGGGAAGAAAAAAACTGTAAAATGCTGGAGTCAGTAGCAGGAAAGGACCTTAATTCTTACTTTTTTATTTCAGCATGTATTCTGCTTTTTCTTAACCAGAGACTAAACAGAGGCAAATGGTACAAACAATGAACAATGCCTTCCTCTTCCCAGAATAATCAAAACTGAAGGAAAATTTTAACACTGAATTTTAAATTTTACAATGTAGACATAAAAGGTGTGATTTCTAAAAGGAAAAATACTTTGAAGATTCCACTCATCCTTAAGTAGCCCTTAAGAATGACACTGCTAAACAGAACCCTAAAAATGTCAAAGAATCATGGAATCGGTTGAATGGCTGAGGTTTAAAGGGACCTCTGGAAGTCAGCTGTTCCAAATCCCCTGCTCAAGCAGGGCCACCTAGAGTCAGTTGTCCAGGACCATGTCCAGATGGTTGTTTTTTTTTAATCTCTCCAAAGAGAGAGACACCACAACCTCTCTGGGTAACCTGTGACAGTGCTAGGGCACTCTCACAGCAAAAAAGTGCTTCCTGATGTTCAGATGGAGTCTCCCGTGACCCATTGTCTCTGGTCCTGTTACTGGACAACACTGAAAAGAGACTGTCTCTGTCCTCATTGTACCCTCCCTTTAGTTATTTACATGCCTTGATGAGATCCCTCGATCCTTCTTTTCTCCAGAGTTGTTTACCCAGCTCTCCCAACCTTCCTTTGTACCTGAGGCGCTCCAGTCCCTTAATCATACATCTATTTTCTCTGTGTTCTCTCCATTTATTCTTTAAGGAGTCTAGGATTATGAACTGAGATGTATATGATGGGAAAATTTACATTTCGTCAGAATCAAGAACTGAAATGACTATACTTCTTAAGGCAACATTCACTTAATGATATAGTGCAACTACTCATTTCTACTACATACTTCAGACCTATTGTCATTGTTGTCTGAGAAATATTTACTGGAATCTTTGGCATATATAGTGTACAGCTGTTCTAGTAGCTTATGTTTTGAAATGTACCACGTTAATTCCTGGCTATAGAAGATTTGCTTTCTCAATGTTTCAAAAATTCTGTCTTTTTATATGATTCCCTTCCTAACAGCAGAAAAAGTACTCAAATGCTTTCTTTCAAAATTCTAGTTTGTTCTGCATCAGTGGATGATAAGGTCCCTCACAGGCTGAGCTACAGACAAAACCCAGACAAGTAGCTTAACGTGACCACTGACCTTTCCAGAAGTTCCACTGTAATAACCTGGTAGTGAATACAGTGTGAATCCTGATACCGGCATTATAACATCTTTGGACTTTAAAGTCTGTATAAAGCAGAAAGAAGCAATATATTAGTATAGTACAGAACCTTTTACTTTTAACATTTAAAAAAACTTGATGGGGGGGGATGAGCAACGAGGCACCGACGGGGGCGGCCCGGGGAGCGACGATGTACCAGAAGGGGAGCCTGTGGTCGCGGCCGTCAGGTTAGACGCGCCCGAGGTCTCCGCGCCTGTGAGCGCGGATCCCGAGGACGCAGCGGTGGCCCCAACAGGGGCCGACTCCGAGGAGGCAGCCCCGGCGGGGGAAGAGCCCGAGGACGCGGCGGTGGCGCCGACGGGGACTGAGTCCGAAGAGGCAGTGGCATCCCCTTCGGAGCCAGACCCTGAAGAGACGGTAAGGGAGCCAGCCCCGATGGAGACAGACCCCGAGGAAGCGACAGCCCCGGCAGGAACAGACCCCGAAGAGACAGTGGGGACAGACCCCGAGGAGGTGGTGAAGGAGGAAGCCCTGTTGGGGCAAGACCTCGAAGAGGCGGAGGCAACCGCCCCGTCGGGGATAAACCCCGAAGAAGCTCTCAGGCAGGCAACCCCAGAGGGGACAGGTGCCGAGGAGGCTGCGGAGACAGCCCCGTCGGGGACGATCACCGAAGATGGGGTGCAGGAGGCAGCCCCGTCGGGGACGATCACCGAAGATGGGGTGCAGGAGGCAGCCCCGTCGGGGACGATCACCGAAGATGCGGTGCGGGAGGCAGCAGCGGGGGGACCAGTCAGCGAAGATGCGGTGCAGGAGGCATCCCCAGCGGAAACAGTAACCGAAGATGCGGTGCAGGAGGCAGCTCCGGCCGGAATAGTAACCGAAGATGCAGTGCAGGAGGCAGCTCCAGCTGGAATAGTCCCCGAGGAGGTGACATCTGAAAGCCACGGGAAAGAGGAGGTAACGTTGACGGCTGGAGGGGAGGCCGACGGCCGAAGCCGGTCGCCGTGCGGCCGCGACGGTGAAGATGAAGCGGAGACTCAGGGGGCGGAGTGGGGAGCCGCTGCCCCGGCGGTAGCCGAAGCAGGGAGCCCAGCCCTGGGGGCAGGGGAAGGCAGCGTGGCGGTGGGGCAGCGCGGCGAGTCCCCAGGTCCCGAGGGCGATGAGTGGGACGCGACAGGTCGGAGCTTGAACGGTGTGCGGGACCGGGTGGAGGACGAGGAGAATGAAGCGGGCTCGCCGACCGTCCTGGAGGAGGAAGAGGATGAGGAGAAGCAGGAACATGACATCTCCCTCTTTGTAAAGGTAGGGTGTAAGGGGCTGCTGGGGAAATTGTGTTTGGGACCCTTCCCTCCTCCAGGAGCCCGAGGCAGCTCCTGTGATGGGTGGCATTTAACTCTGGCAGGCAAAAGTCCAGCCTTGCTAAGGTAATTTGGTTATTAATGCCTAAAATAAACCTGCCTGTGGCTCCTCATTCATTCATCAGACCACAAGCAGGATCAGACGGGACTTCCCATGTGGTGGCTAAAAACCATTATTGCCTGTCCCCTTGGCCCTAGGAGCTGGTAGTATTGCTCAACCCAGAGAAGCACAGACCTGACCTGCAACGTGGTCTCTCCCATAGCTTCTTGTGGTGGGCCCTGTACTGGGTTATTGGAGGTTTCTCCAAGTTTAAATGGAAAGAGTATGCAGGGATCTCATTTTCCATGGACCAAGTGGCTTTGCTTGTGCTCTCCTTACTGTGGGGCTGAGATCCAGAGCAGGGATGGGAATCCATTTGGAATTTCTAGCTGTGACTTGAGACATAAGGATTTCTCCAGGGATTTTAAAATCTACAGAATGCAGTAAGAAGGGTACACATCACATCATGATGGCAGAGGTGGATGAAACAGAAAAATATTTTAAATATTGTGCCAGGATTTTTCCAACATGAACTACAGTCAATGTTTAGCTAGTTGCCCCAAAGTTTGGCAAGCCTGCATTTGGAGACTCCATAAACTGCCCAACAGTGTAGCATCCCTTGTAGTTGTCCAGTTTCTATATGTATGGGCGCAGAAGATTTAGGTTAGAGGGAAATGGACAAAAAAGTGAAAAATTATAATGATCTTGAAACTAGTTTCTGGCATTTCAGAGCTTTAGACCTTCTTTCCAGCCTATGCCTGGTATCCTACAAAAATCAAGGGACTTAGTGTGGAAACAGCATCTGTCCACAGAGATGAAATAGCAGCTGTGAAATTTCTGTGTGTAGAAACTGTCCTGAGGTGTTTTTCTTCCCTCTTCTCCTATCTCTTCAGACTAAATAAAGGTTGAAGCATGGTGGGATGTTTTTCTCAGAGTAGACCTAAAACTAGGGAAGCAGAAGGCGTTTGGGACCTTCACTACAAGCCATACCTCCCACTCAAATACTGTACCTCCTGAGATGTCTAAGGCTTTGGCACGAGTTTCTTGAGTTTAATAGAAATTTTAAAATGTCTACTGGAGAGCTCAGCATCTCCCCAACCACCAAAATGTGCTGGGGCTGCTGTGCTGGGCAATGAGAAGCACTTTTTCATGCCCTCAGGGGAGTTCATGTTCATGCTGTTGCCTCAAGATACACTTGCCATCTTTCTACCCTTCTCTTGGCAGCAGTAAAGGGGGTATAAGCAGAGGGAGACTGTAAGTTCTCTGTGGTGCTTTAAAGTAGGTTTTGAGAACACATAACACTGTGCTTAAGTAGTATTTTGATGGGGAAAAGGGAGTGGGTTTCTACGTGGGACAGAGTGAATTCTGGCATTCAGGGATTACTGAATGCTTGTATCTGACCACAGTGTGCAGTCCACAGACACTGTGCTCCTTCCTGAGCACTTGGTAAAACTCAAGGGTTAAGGAAGTGAGAAAATGATCCAAGCTGAATGTAAATGTTCATTTCCAGCCAGACACACTCCCCTTCATATGCATGTTTCTTATGCATGTGACTGTCCCTCTTACGCTCTATCGTATCACTACTCTATGCCTGCCCATTAGCTTTTATGTGCTTTTGAGATGCTGACACCCACCTTTACTTTGCAAGTGCTGCTGACCTCTTTCACCCTCCTGCTGCATTTCTCAACAAGCACCTTGTGTGCTTTCTCCCATGCAGCTGGGGGCTTCCTTTTAAATATATTATTAATCAGCTCCCTGACTTTCTTTAAACCTCTGTTTAAAACTTTACCCTTCTATAATGCCACTGGGAAATGATTAGGCTGTTTAAGATACTGAGATTGTCTTTCCTGTTCCTTTTTTTTTTTTTTTTTTTTGTCTTGCCTGTTTCTGTTTGTTTCACCTGCCTGTTGATTTTTGGTTTATCTGTAAATGGTCAAGGTGGGGATTGTCTGCCTGTTGTCTATGCCTGTGTGCACACTACTAGAGATAGTAGGGCTGTGCCATGATTCAGTAGCACTATAGAAATACAGAGAAATGCTAAAAGTAAATCCCATAATAAGAGAAAACTCACAAGAACATCATACAGTGGTAGTGATTGGATGATCCTTGCAGTTTCCCTGCTAGGGATCTGGAACACAATGACTATAAACACAAAGCAGGAATATACCAGGAACACAATAACTATAAACACAGTGTTTCTTATTTTTTTTGCTGTTGTTGATCAAGCTTGCCCTTTTTAGAGGGTCTGGTTTTGTTGTTTGGTTTTGTTGTTGTTTTTTTTTCCTTTTCTAATTCTTGCTGCTTTGCGTTGGTTCATTAATTTTGCATGCATATGTGTTTGAATTTTGTGAATATTGTGTCACCTTGTGCCTCCCACAATGAAGTGGGTGGCAAAATTCCTGCTAGCTCCAAAAGCACGAGTACCAGAAATTGTGCTTCTAAGCTGATTTGGATTGCTATGTAGTGTTACTTAGTGTGAACTGAAAAATCCAAGTTTCAGCTTTGAGATCTCATGCTATCTGAAATACTCTAGTACTTAGTACAGTTAGCAGCATCTATGGGAGATAATGTCCTCTGCACCAGCAGCTTGATGCCAGACAGCCTGCAGTAAGGCATCTCCAAAACCAGCAGATATCTCTGATCGGGCAACAGAACTCTATGCCCCTAATGAAGCTGATCTATGTAAGACTCCTTGACTGTAAGAGAAAACTGTATCAGAATTACTTTGAGGGTTTTACTAGGTGCTTGCTTGATTTAAATTTTCTCATGAATAACATGTACTATATATTTTCTTTAGATAGTAATACTTGATTTTTCTGGTTTTTTTTTTTTTTTTCAAAGTCAAATGTTTGCAAAGGTCAACCAGATACGCTTTCTGATCAGCCTTTGGTAATTCAGCTAAGCATATCTGGTACCTTGGGTAGGGCACCTTGTGGATGTTGAAACTGGCTGTTTGGTCTTCTAAGGATTTTTTTTTTTTTTTTTTGTCCTTTAATTCTGTGTCAAAAGCCCCCCCCCCCTTTTTTTTTGTCAGAAAACAACTATAAATGTCACAAGTTTATCTTACCATTTGAATATAGCAAAACTCTCACCAAAATTATTCAGTTAATTTTAAACAATTTTAAAATTTCTGTAGGACTCGAGTTCATTTCTAAATTAATTAAACAACCCACACCTCCAAGGTCACATAACAATAATTTTAAAGTTTTCTTACAGATAAAAAAATTAAGCACCAGAATCTAAAAAAAACCCCCTTAAATAATTTCAGATTTAATCATTCCAAAGATTCTTAAGGATAGTGATTTATCTGTAAGTGCTGAGCACAGTTGACTAAATGACCCAGCTATAGCACAAGGTCTTCTCAGAGATCGCTCATCTTCCAAAAATTTCTTGCTTAGCTTCTGGGTTAAATGGTATATAGTAAAATCTGACCATGAGCCTAAGGTAATAGATTTTTATCCAATGAAAAGTAATATGCTTTATTAATTTTGTGACATTCTTGGTCTCTAAATCAAAGTTATTTTCATTCACAGAGTGTTATTTCATTCCTACCAGGGACCAAGGTTACTTTACTGAAACAGAATTTCATTGCACCATTCCTGAGATGTGCTTGACTGACTTGACATACTTAGAGCTGTGTTGAATTACCAAAAGTGCAGATAAACAAGAAAGTAAAAGCCTTGCTGTGAGTAGAGATAGGAATAACAGGTGCTTGCAGCTGTGCCTCCAAACACCACAGTGAATGTATCCAACTTAAATGCTTCATATTACAGCACAAAAAAAAATATCTTCCTTTTCTGGGATGTGATGGATCTGTGTTTTTATATATAACTTACATTTTAAAGTATAAATGGACTGTTCTCAAACTGAACTTCGGGGCTTTGAGTGCTGTAGGTAAAAAGTACATAGAAGAAATTCAGATCCCTCCAGAAACCTCCTAGCCTGTATGCCCACTCAGTGGGCTCTGTGCTGTACCTGATGCTTGATTTAAACATTTATAATTACTGAGGAGGTATTTGTACATAAGATCTTAATTTTTGTTCATTAGTGCAATCAGTCTGTAAATTAGTGAGGTTTAAAGTATGGTTTATAAGGAGAATAGCTGGACATCCTATTTCAAAACAAAAGTAGACAGGTGTTTACTGTTCTTTTTTAGTGTAGGTTCACCTTAGGAGTCCAGTATTTAGATCACTTCTGGAGAGTGAGAATAAAGATTTGCATGTGTTGAGTTACACTAGCTTTGTATCTATGAATTAAAAAAGGTGTGTAGGGGAAGTTTAGTTATTGGATATTTATTCAAGTAAAGGGAACTACCCAGAGCTTGTTAAAGGCGAGAACATTGTATTGTGTTGCTACAGAAGGAAAAATTGCAGTGAAATAAGCAGGGGAGCATTTGGTATGGTTTATGCAGTTGTAGAAGACAGGTGGCTTCTCTTCCTCCCGATCCCGACAAGTGTTGATGCATTTCACTTTCTCTCCAAACTATGCTGTATTTTCCCTGAGAAACACATCTGCTCCATAATCTTCCCTCTGTGTTTTTATCTTTCTCAAGCTCTGTTTCATTTGCCTTCTTCAGAAAGCAGGACCTTTTCTCAGGTGCCATATTACTGCCACTAAAATCCTGTCTTTTTTTTTTTTGTTATAGATATATATAAGTTATTTCTCTCCACCATTCTTTTGGATATTCTCCTTTACAGTGAGCTCTGAGACCTGTCTGCTTTTATAACTGAGTAGTTATGGAAGTTACCCCAGAACAAGGGAATCATCATTCAGGAGAAAACCCTTCCCGTGGAGCAGAGCATGAGCACTGTGTAGGCTAGATCTGCTGAAACCAGAATCAAACCAAAGCTGCCTAGGACTGAGGCTTGTGGGGCTGCCCAGAAAAATCAGCACAGCCTCACTTTTCTGGCTGCTGGTTAATTAGCTATTTGTATGGTGATTTGGATTCTTTGACTACATGCAGCTGTACAAAAAGGACCAAATCAGCAGAGGTGTGTTTATTTAAAGACATTTTGTAGTTCTGTTCCCAAGACTGTCATACAAAGCAGGAAGCTGGCTCCCTTCCCATGGGTATTTGCCCTTTCTCAGCTTTCTTTTTTTTTTTTTTTTTTTCCATCTTGAATATGGCAATTTCAAGTTCCCTAATGCAGCTTAAGAGGAACTGGCATTACAGATTCCTTTCATAACTAACTCTTCAGGTTATTGTGTGTGCTGGGTGCACCTGCAGATGTTTTTCTGGGAGCTGAGTATTCTTTCAGCAGTCTTCAATAAAACTGTGCTCAGGAGGCTTTGGTTTGAAAGAAATGATACCAATCTTTTTACTGAAGGAGATACGCAATTTTCTTGAACGTGCAATCTTTTTCACTTCTCATGATTTCCCTTCTGGGCATTCAGATTGTAACTTTTTCAGAACTTAGACTACTAAAAAGAAATAAGATTCCTTGAAGCCATTGACTAAAGAATAGCTTAGAAAACTACACCGAAAGTAGTTTTGCTGCTTTGCTCCTGGAGGGATGCTTGAGCAGCAGTGTGCTCTGTTTGTTTATGCCAGTGTCAGTTCTGACAGGCCAAATCCCACTCCAGAAAAACACAAACCAACAGATAGACATAAATGATCGGAAATATGAAGTTGCATCTAGCTTGTTGTGTTTGGGTTTTTTTATGTGACCCAGTCATAATTAATATTTTTTTCTCATAATTAATCTTTTTTGTCCATGCTTTGGAAGCCCTGAAACTGCACATGCACATAGGACTGTACAAGACTTAAGCACCTATTCATTCTTAGTGTAATTGCAGATCTATGGGGTTTGCAGTCTTGTTTTAGAAAAAAAAAAATCAAATAAAGAAAATCTCTTCAGAGCTACATTCCTAGACATTTTCCTATTTCTGTTTAATCCCAGCTCTCTGTTTCAGTAAAGCACCTCACCATGAGTTTTACTTTAAGCACAAGCTTAAAGTAGCATGCTATTTAAGCCCTTCACTAAACAGGGACACTTTCCTGATTCAATCCTAAGGCCTGGCTTGTATTTCTTGCTGGCTGAAACCATCAGAAACTTCCGATGAGATCAGCTTATTGACCAAAATTCAACTATGCTGCCGCTGCTCCTAAAGTTTTGTCTTCATTAATAGGCTGAGCTTACATGTATGTGATCATTACAGACTGGGAGCAAAGATGGGAGTTTTCCTTGTCTGTTTTTTTTCCTTTGTTCCTGGTTGTCTGAAGTGAACTTTCATTTCATAAATCTTATTGGAGATCTGCAGCCTTCTTCAGAAAGATTGATGACTGCTGCAGGAGGTAATTGCCATGCAGCTGTGGCTGGGAATTTTCAGGCTGTCTGTATAATTTGAGGCTTGATTCATGTTGTTATATAAGATGAATAACTAACCAGTCTACCAGACTCATGGCATTTACAAATATAAAACATTAAAGTGTGGTGAATGATTTTCTGGGCAAGGGGAGAAAAGGGACTTGGCCAATTAGTTGAAAAATAGTACTCAAATTAAATTATTAATAAATTCAGATGAAATTTTGGAAGTCATCTTCATCAAATAAAAAGAGCTTTTTATGAGGAAATACTACCTGCCAGTGTTTGGTCTAGACACATTCACAAGGGATTTAGGCACAGCTGTCAATACAGAGGAGTCGGCAGTAGATGCATCATTAGCCCTGTACTTAGGACACTGTTGTGGGCTGGGAGTGATTGAGGTTGTGATATTACTTGGAGTTTAAGTAGAAGATTAGTGTGCATCCCTCTCCTGAGCCAGTGCCACAGAAAGAGTTACAGAATTATTCCTGCTCTCTGTTTGACACCATCTATTTAGAATTACTTGCAAAGCGAGACTGCATCATAAAGAGGAAATGAAAGGGGACAGGAATACCCATATATGGTTAGGTAATACATGGTTTATTTGCTGCTATTTCCTATTGTAGCAGTTTGTAGATTTAAAATTTTATAGAGTAGCCTCTGGTTTCCATGGATTTTGGGATTCCTTATGGACTAAGAGATGTGTTACCCACATGCTTTGAGAAACTAGGCTATGGTAGGAGTTAAAAATTTTTGAAAGGTATCATTTCACATTCCTAGAATAGGCGTAAAAAGTCATGCCCAGTCCACTTGAGAATCTGGATATTGATTTTATTAACATGCCTAACAGTAAAAATATTTTTGGTTGTTGATTAAAGTAAAATTCTATTTATTAGATGTTTTTAATACTAAATCAACTTTTCCTTCCATGTCGTCTTCTGTTTGTAATCAGTTCTCTCCAGCACTTTGCTGCTCTGTTCACAGCAAGAGGATTAGGCAGCCTTGTGATTGCTCTGCTTCCACAAACAATTCTGCCTTTCTAGGCTCTTCACCTTGACTGGTACCAGCCAGGGTTAGCCATCCCAGGGACTCTATGTTTTGCCCTTTCTTACAGTCTCATATGGATCCATGCAGAATTATATTTATGATTCTTCTTTTAGAAGTTAAATATTGTGAAACAAGTGATAATGGAAGTTGTTAATAGTGACCACACTTTTTTAGGATGCTTATCTCTGGTGAAGTCACTTTAGGTTGGTGATGGCTATATACTTTTTACCAAGAGACAGAACACTCCTCTTCAGAGGTAGCAAAGGGAGTAATGTAGTAAAAGGAAATAATATATGTATATTATAGAAGGGGAAGTTAAGTGTGGAGACTTACTCCTGTGCCATCACGGTATTTTTTGTCTCCTCTGCTTCTATTAAAAAGTAAAAAATTGCATGTTTCTCAGACTCTGCTCAGGGAGCATAAGTAAATGTCATGTGGAAGGTTATATGATTATTTCCTCTCTCAGATAATAAAATGTCACGCTGTGATAAGGACTTGTATGCATTTCCATTTGCAATGTCTGATTATTTACTGATAAAAGCTGAACAATTCAAAGGACTTAATTCCAGTTGCTTTCACTAACACCCACCTTGTCAGAACTAAAGGAAAGTGAATTCCTTCACAAAAATATTTAGCTTCTCAAAGCAAACAGTGGAATCTTGTACAACCTGCCACCAACTTCACTGTTCGAGGCTTCCTCTGGGAGGAGGGCGCCCATCGCAGCCTCCTCCCTGCAAGGAGCCTGGGGCTGTCAGGATGTGTGACATGTAGATATATGGTTATTGTGGAGCCTCACAGTCAAGCATAGGTGCAAAGGGGTTATTTCCCATCTCATTTTTTTCCTCTCCATATGATGAAGTTTTAGCACGTATTCGAATATTCAAAATAGACTGGAAGTATCGTTACAGAATGAAATAAACTACAGCAGCACTGGAGTCACAAATGCATGCCCTTTCCCAAGTTATTCAAATGGCATAGTTACAACATTGTTAAACATTTACTCAGATTTCAGAAACATTCTCCTTTGTGTCTTGGAGAATCATTAACATTTACCTAGTAGTGATTTTTGAAATTATTTTTAAAAGATACTACAGAACACGAGAGTTTTGTATCAAATCAAGTTTCTTTCCATGATGGTGGCAGATGAAACTTGAAACAGGATCCAGATATACCCTAAAACCTAAACATTTCAGGTTGTGTGCTGCCTACAGAAGTGAACATGCTACCCAACCTCTCTGCAAAACCTTTAGCCTCCTTCTTGCCAGGAGCACTGAGGGGGCTGGGACCTCGACGGTGGTCCCTCCTTTGAGGAGTATCAGTGTTACAGCTGATTGGTTTAATGCAGTATATCTCTATTTAAAAGCTGTATTTTAATTAGCAATACCATGTTTCTTGCAATTTCCCTAAGCCTGTGAATGTAAGCAAGGTGGTGGGGAGAGCAGGATGAAGAATAGTCTTGAATTTGTATTTATACCAGGAAGGGAAGGAATGGAGTCCAACCCCCTCTTGTCAAGTTAATAGGCTTTTGCTGGTATTTGTGCCCAGTTTTTAACTCCTCTTTCAGGACATGTCTTTGCCAGTCCCCACTGAAGCTGACAGGTTTTTCTAATGTAAATTTTACCTGGTCATTTGAGCTATTTTCTACTTGGACCAAAATATCACAAAGTTGTGGGGGGGAAGCACAAAACAAAATCCCTCTTTTCATCTTTCACTTTCACCTCTTCATTTAATCATTAGATTTAGGAATACCATGGGCAAATTATTTTCTTAAGCCTTCAATGACCTACTCCTTGAAGCTACATGAAATAGCTTATTTATTTGGTTATTTCTTATTTACTTGTTTACAACACAAGACACAGATACTTCATACAGGTGCGTATAGTTTTTGCCTTTAGATTGAAACAGCATGGCTGTGTGTTGCAGGTTAAGTATCATATGGTGAAGTGTAAAGCAGGATGTGTCATTGAAATGCCACTTAATCTGTTTTTCCCAGACCTATAACGTGTTTGAGAATATAATGCTCTTTTGTTAAATTAATTCCCTGTAAGAATTTAAAAAGGATATAAGATTTTTGTCTCCATGTAGAATGTTCAACTGGCATCTTGCCATGTTATTAAATACGGATTAGGAATAGCATTGAGGTATTTAAACATAATTCTTGTAACAGGATAAATAGCTAATAGCATTTGCTTTGCTGCTTGTGTGCTTGTGACCTGGTAATGTTCCCATTAACACAAACACAGACAGCATGAACTCTGTAGGCAGAATTCACAGTAGAAGGAAATTGGGGTTTTTAGTTACTTGGTATAAGATTAAAGCCAGTGATCTGTAACTGGATGGCATTTTCCAGCTCCGATTTTCACCTGTGTTCACTTAAAAGCTCTGGGTTTTCTTAGGCTACTGGCAGGTTTTCGAAAATACTCTTGAATCTTAACATTAAAAACTGGATAAAGATTAGGGAGAGTGATCTACTTGAGGGCTGTGTGTTTTTATTAATTAGCTGGCATATTTCTGTTGTGGTTAAAGTGGATGATGGCATTCCCCCTCCTGACTTCAGGGGGAGTGAAGCTGGGGCACCTCTGCAGCCATTCTTGTTTGCTTTTGCTTAAAACCTTCTTTTCTGAATAAACCACTTTAATTTTTGTGTTTGTTTTTTTTTTTCCTAATTTAGGTGAGATTAATTTAAACTCTACAAAATTATATCTGAAGATTTTCAGTCTTTGCTAGCCACGGGCATATATTTCTATTTATTTTTATATTTCATTATCTTTGTCTTGCCTCTGTTCTCCTTATTGTGTACAGTTCCTGGAAGCTTGCTTGTCACCATTATCTAAGCAAGCCTTGTAAAATAAACAATAATTAAGTAATAATGCATTGATAATTATGATGGGTTAAAGCATTATTTGTTGAAATAATTTTCCAAGCTCTTTTAGGAGCTGCCAAAGCAGCTCAGGGAGACATCTTTCTGATGCCCCCCAAATGCTGGTGTTGTCACAGAAGCGTCCAATTTCCCTTTCCCCCTCCCTGCGGTGCAGCGAGAGCAGATCAGCTCATAGAAGGAGCCTCCTACAGGCACCTTTGCTTGGAATGGCTGGGCTTTATAACTCAGTCTATTAATTATTTAAGCAAATTATTGTTGAGCTCATGAAGCAGTGGTTTCCTGGTTGATGATTGCTTTTGCATTATTACCACACAGTTACTGTGCTGTGTATGGCAGGTAGCTAGAGGAAAGCATTCTCTTTGTTTAATTAGTTGCCTTCCTATCATGAAATGCACCAATGGTTTTGATCTGAAACCAGGCTCAGCACTGTCCCACATTTTGCTGAATATTGTAGCTACCAGAGTGGCCTTGTTGCACACCAGGTATAGGTAGCTGTAAGACATCAGAGAAAATAAACCTGTAATTTGCATTTTTCCTTTGTAATTTCCTTTAATTTTAGGATATTTTTTTAAGAGCACCTGCTGACTGCCTTTTAACTGCCCTGTAGAGAGACACAGATGTAGTTGAACATACCTGTGACAGTGTGAAGGACCTGGCCCAAGACTATCAACAGCAGCATGTGTAAAATCGCAGAATTGCTTTCCTCTTGCCTGTTGTAAGAATGCATATATACACAAGTTTAATCTTTAATCTCTTTAATGTAAATAAAAGTGAATATTAGTAAAACCACAGCCTCTATAAATTTTTACAAGACATTGCATGTTTTAATTTTCACTTGCATTCTTGGGTTTGCTTTATGGAATTATTATTTAATGGTTCATTCATTTAGAATTATGTCAACTGGAAGGGTGCAGGCAGAGTCACTGCTCAGTAGAAGTACTGGACAGACTGATATAAAAAGAAAAAAACAAATGTATATCTAAGTAACAGAAGTGAGTTTGGGGCTTGTATTTCTCATTATTTATGAAGTATCTGGAGAAAGGTAAAGAGTTTATGGCCACAAAGTTGCTTCTTAATGAAGGAATGCATCAAAAGCATTCAATTATTTACTAAGTAATTAAGTTAATTTCAGCAATAATTACCCAGCAGACCATGAGTAAGTAAATAATGCAGCAAAAGTTAAAGAAGTCTTTCTGTGCTCTGAAGGGGCTGGTGGCATGTAGGGGAGAGAGAGAGCTGAAATCAGAGAACATTACAGCTTCAAACTTTTTTTTTTCTTCTTTTTTTTTCTGTCATCTAGAGAGGATTAGAATTTCCACATGTATATATCTGCTTTAAGCTCTGACCACTGCACACTACATAAAAACAGCATTGAGGGAAATACCCTATAAAGGCACTCCAACACACTCTTAATCCCTCAACATGAACTGAGGATCAAGAGCATTCAAGGAATCATTTCTAGCAAGGAGCTTTACTTAACATATGAATTATGAAATCTAATTAAATAATCATAGAAAGTTAATGCAAACGCTGCCTGAAAGAAAGTATAGTATAATTTCAGAAACCTAACAGAATGAGAAAAGCCTTAAGAAAGAAATTGTTAAATGCTATAAAATGCTAATCGGTGGCCAGTCTGGGAGAAAAATCTTGGCAAAGCTTCAGTTGTTAAAATGTGAGGTAGCAAGAGTTTTGCTGTTTCTGCGGGTGGACCACAGCCTGAACTCACATTCAGTGTCAGAAGAGCCCAG
Organism: Chloroceryle amazona; assembly: GCA_027560015.1. NCBI lineage: Eukaryota > Metazoa > Chordata > Aves > Coraciiformes > Cerylidae > Chloroceryle > Chloroceryle amazona. The sequence continues at coordinate 34,197 of JANHFX010009698.1, read as the reverse complement.
CTCCAGGACAGAGCCCGTCTTTCATTATCTATAATAATAGTTAGGTTACTAATAATGGGATGACCAGTGATGTGCAGCTGCATTGTTAAAAGCACAGTAGACCAGTATATAGAATCACAGAATCATTAGGGTTGGAAAGTTAGGTTGTAGTTCAATGGATCCTCCTTCCTGCCCTTCTGTAGGTGGTTGTCACATGGGCAAGTGTCCAGCCATCTGGGACTTCCCCAGTTGACCTGGATTGCTGATAAATGATGAAGAGAGGCTTGGCAAGTTCCTCCTCCAGTTCCCTCAGCACCCTCGGGTGGATCCCATCTGGCCCCATAGACTTATGGGTGTCCAGTTGGTTTAGCAGGTCTTTCACTACTATTACCTGGATTGTGAGGGGATTATTCTGATCATCATCCCTATCTTCCAGCTCAGGGGACCATATCTAAATGATTGTTCTGTTCATAGGTAGGCTCAACCTTTAGCCCACTACTTAAAATCTGTGGTCACACACAAAAGAAGTTTAGTGGTGTTCTGTGGTCAGTTGAAGGCGTGCAGGTTAATTCCTTTTACTGCCTTTCACCTACACTTGTTTCCTTTCATTCTTTTTCATTTGGCACCTCTTTTTAGCCTAGCTTTGGCTAAAGCCAGTTTACACAGTGTTTTTTTATAAAAAGACTTCCAAAAATCCTTAGGCATTCCCACATCCCTGCTAATGGTCTACATATAAGTTTTCTGTTTTTTGTTTGTTTGTTTTGTTGTTGTTTTGTTTGTTTGTTTGTTTTTAAGCTAGGAGCAGTCTTTTCTTTCTGTATTTGTACAATACTTAATTTATAGTGCCTAAATGCTGCTATAAAACTCTAAATTTCCCTGTCTCCATAAGATAAAAAGGAAAGCTGGGCTAAGAAATTCTACCCGAAGATCCCATACATACCTTTTCCATAGGTTTGTATTTGCATCAGTTTGGCAACTGCTCTGTGCTGGAACTCCACATTCTGACAGCATTTTAAGGCAGGAGTCTTTTTAAGACATCAACTTTGTAGCTTGTTTTGTGGACAAGCATTAACATCTGATGAGTACGAACAATTGCTGATGGGTTTCAGCAGTTGATCTGTCTCTTTGTCAAGAGAATTGACTACATTCATGCTGTGCCCCAGCAGTGGCCAGCCCCAAGGGTCCAAAGCAGCCTCCTGATGTCTGGTTCAGGCACTCAGCACCTTGACCCGTCTAAAAGTTACCACTCTTTATCACCAATCTTTTGATGACTGATAATCTTCCAGGTATCCTCATCTTTGAATCAACAACCCACCCCTTGATGGTATTGCTCTTACAGGTAGGAGACTTTCTCCCTGCCCATTGCTGCTGCTCTCCTAGATGGCATTCTGGTACCATGTATGCCTATACCTTGTTCAGTTGATCATCCACACTCAGGCTAGATGGTGGCTGAGATACCTCCTGAGCCTTCCTGTATTTTGTTAGGCCTGAGCTGCTTGGATGTCCTCACTGTCTCCTAAGGTGCTGGTGCTGCAGACATCATGGGTTGTATTTGGATATTGTAGCTGCCTCAAGACTTTTGTCCCATTACAGCTCACTGTTGCCTTTTGCCAATGCTGTGTGACGCTTCTAGCTGAGGAGAGTTTTTGTTCAGTTTCCATCCCTGGGATCCTTGCATCACTCCATTCTGTAACTTGGGCAGTTGTACAGAGTTGCTTAAGTTGACAAAATGGCTTTTTTCCCCTTTTATTCTGTCATATATGCATGCACATATTGATATGCCCGCTAATCCTGCAGGAAATCTGGTTCAAAACCTTATTCTATGGTGGCTGGGAACCCTTCTAATTATCAGCTAGAAACATTCATGGCTGGTTTATACCTGTTTGGTTTTGTTTCAGCATCATGCCCAACTATCAGGGAAAAAAAAATCATACTGGCACTGAGTAACCATATCTTCCCCCAGTCTTGGCTTTCCAAATTAAACAAGAACATATTTTCTTGCCCTCTGTTGTAAAATATGTTCCTTATTTTAATTGTCATCCTAGTAGCACTTGACTGAGTTTGATTTAATCTTTCATGAAAGTGAAGGACCAGATTTTTGCAGAGACCCATTCAGGACCATGTACAGCATCTTGTGCTATGACTTGAATTCTGCCCTGCCTCCATAGAAGCACCAGCTTTATTGTAACCTAAGGCAATATCACCTTTTCCCTACAGCTCCATCAGACAGTTGGGTTGGGAACATTGGGAATAATGTTTGGAATTTGGAATAATTTTTCCCAGGAGTTGTCTCTGGCTGATAGGTAGTCTTCAAAGGTAGGATTCAACTCACTTAAGTTAGATTAGATGCCTAAACTATATAGGGGTATTTAGTGCTGTACTCAAGAGAAAGCAGCACTACCAGAGGGCACATGGGTAGGTCGGTGAGACAGGCAAAATAATGAATCCTCAATGAGTGTGTGTCTACTAATGAGAGACTTTTTTTTTTTTCTGACTGACATATGTGAGGTGGCTTCCAGCTTCAGTCTGTAACATAACAGTTTGTGACCATTTTAATTGCTTTTCCGTTATCCCAGCACTCGGGGTTATCAGTCTGTGGCATATTCAGTCAGTTCCAAAAAGAAGTGGTGGTGCTATCACTGTTCCTGCCTTCTGGGTTGCAGGCTCCATCTGCAGGTCTGGTTGTTATGATTTGATAATTCTCCAGCGTCTCTCTGACTGAAACTTGCCTTTATGTTTTGCTGAAATGCCAGACAGGATCTCAAGGCTCCCTCCTGGATCAGTAAGTATTTTCATTGTTGTGAGGGGGAGGAAGAGAACAGGAAAGCCAACATACCCCATGATTTGAACCACTTCCCGTTACTCTGGTGCTCTAGAAGACATGATTCCTCCTTCAGGTCTCCTTCCTGCAGTGCTGTCTGCACCTATCTTCAGGTTTTGTACAGCCTGATAAACTGGACACCTACGTTTTTAACATGCCCTCTTCCCAAAGCACCTCAATTTGCAGACTGGATCACTGAAATGTAAAGTCATCTGATGCTTTTTGTCACTTCTCCCACCCTGGTGAGGCCTTCAGATTATTACCCGCTTTTAGTTTTTCAAGCGGGGAGTGATGATGTGGCCACAAGAAGTCCAAAAACAGTTATGAGAGACTTCAGGGCCTTGGGGCAACTGGTTAAGGGATCAGGAGTTCATGTTCTCCATCCCTCCATCTGCAGGATTTGATAAGGGAGTTAACGGGAGGAGTCAGCAGATCAATTCCAGGCTCTGAGCCTGGTGTTATCAGCAGAGCGTTGGGTTCTTTGATCTTGGATTGGTATACACAACACCAGGCCTGCTGGCAACAGATGGGATCCATCTGTCTCAGAGGGTGTAAAGGATCCTGGGGCAAGAATTATCAGGGGTCATTGAAAGAGTATTAAACTAGATTGGAAGGGGAGGGGGATTATAACTGAGCCTGCTAGGGATAAGACTGGGGGAAGCATGCCAGTGTTTGTAGGATGGGGTGCTAGTGAGGACCCTTGTTCTACTGTGTCAGTGGAGGTAGGGGCTGGAGATACATGGGGCAGCAAAGATGCAAGGGTTTTTGATGGGTTAGAAGCCATGGAAACACATAAGAATGGTCAGGTAGGAATTAGGGCTTCCACCCACAAAAAAGTGTTGGGAAGATAAGCACAGCTGAAGTGCATCTACACTAAGAAGTGCATCTACACTAATCCGTGTAGCATGGGCAACAAACATGAACTAGAAGATGTGGTGCATCAGGAAAACTCTGATATAGTAGCTATCACTGAAACATGGTGGGATGTCTTGCACAACCGGAGTGTTGCAATCAATGACTACAAGCTCTTCAGAAGAGATAGACAAGAGAGGTGATGGGGTAGCTTTGTATGTTAGGGACTGTTATGACTGTTTAGAACTTAATTATAATAATACAGTTGAGTGTCTATGGCTCAGAATTAGGGAGAAGGCCAACAAGGCTGATATTGTCGTAGGAGTCTGTTACAGACCACCCAGTCAAGACAGAGAGGCAGATGAAAGATTCTATAAGCATCAGGGATAAGTCTGAGCTTCATCTGCCCTTATACTTGTGGGGGACTTCAACTTCCCAGATACTTGCTGGAAATACACCACAGCAGAGAGGGTACAGTCCTAGAGGTCCCTAGAGTGTGTTGAAGATAACTTCCTGACACAGCTGGAGAGTGAACAACCCAGGTCAGGTGCCCTGCTGGACCTGCTCTTTGAGAATAGAGAAGGACTGGTGGGGGATGTGACTGTTGGAGGCCATCTAGGGCACAGTGATTGTGAAATTACTAAGTTTGCCATTCTTAGATAAGTAAGGAGGAGGGGCAGCAGAACTGCCATGTTGGACTTCCAAATGGCAGACTTTGACTTGTTTAGGAGACTGCTTGACAGTGTCTCTTGGGAGGCTGTCCTGAAGGGCATAGAAGTCCGGGAGGGCTGGATACTCTTCAAGCTGGAAGTCCTAAAAACACAGGAGTGGGCTGTTCCCATGAGTGGTAAGACAAGCTGGCAACAAAGAAGACTGGCCTGGCTGAACAGGGAGCTTTGGCTGCAACTTGGAGGAAAAAGGAGAATTTATTGCCGTTGGAAGAAGGGTCAGGCGACATGGGATGACTACAAAGATCAAGTGAGGCTATGCAGGGAGAAAATTATAAAGTCCAAAGCCCAGCTAGAAATTAAGGTGGCTTTGGCTGTAAAAGACAGTAAGAAATGTTCCGATAAATATATTAGCAGTAAAAGAAGGGCCAGGGAGAGCCTCCATCTATTAGATGCAGGAGGAAACATGATAACTAGGGATGAGGAAAAGGCTGAGGTGCTTAATGCTGCCTTTGCCTCAGTCTTTAGTAATAGGACCAGTTGTAATCTGTGAATCCAGTTGCCTGAGCTAGAAGACAGAGACCAGGAGCAGAATTATCCTCCTGCAATACAGGAAGAGATGGTTCACGATCTGCTACACCACCTAGATGTACACAAGTCTGTGTGACCAGGTGGAATTCACCTGAGTTACGAGAGAGCTGACAGAGGCTCACCAAGCCATTTTCCATTGTTTTTCAGCAGTCATGGCTGACTGGGGAGGTCCCAGCAGACTGGAAATTAGCCAGTGTAGCACCCATTTATAAGAAGGGCTGGAAGGAAGGTCTGGGAAACTACAAGCCTATCAGTTTGACTTCAGTGCTGAGGAAGCTGATGGAGCAGATCATCCTGAGTGCCATCACACAGTACATGTAGGACAGATGATCAGGCCCAGTTAGCACGTGTTTATAAAGGGCAGGTCCTCAAACCTAATCTCCTTCTACAACATGGTCATCTGCTTAGTGGATGAGGTAGAGTCTGTGGTTGTTGTCTATCTGCACTTTAGTAAAGCCTCTGACACCATCTCCCACAACATTCTCCTGAAGAAACTGGCTGCTCAGGGCTTGCATTGGCATATGCTTCACAGGGTAAAAAACTGGCTGGATGTATGGGCCCAAAGAGTGGTGATGAATGGAGTTCAATCCAGTTGGCAGTCGGTCATGAGTCATGTCCCCCAGGGCTCAGTGCTGGGGCCAGTTCTGTTTCATGTCTTTATCAAGTTTTATCTTTACCCAGATGATGGGTTTGAGTGCACCCTCAGTAAGTCTGCAGACGACACTAAGCTGGGTGGAAGTGTTGATCTGGTCGAGTGTAGGGAGGCTCTGCAGAGGGATCTGGACAGACTAGATTGATGGGCAAAGGACAATGGTATGAATTTCGATAAGGCCAAATGCTGGGTTCTGCACTTTGTCTACAACAACCCCGGGCAGTGCTACAGGCTTGGGGAGGAGTTGCTGGAAAGCTGCTCAGCAGAGAGTGACCTGGGGGTGTTGATTGACAGCCAGCTGAACATGAGCCAGCAGTGTGCCCAGGAAGCCAAGAAGGCCAATGGCATCCTGGTCTGTATCAGGAATGGTGTGGCCAGTAGGACCTGTACTCAGCCCTGGTGAGGCCACATCTCCAGTGCTGTGTTCAGTTTTGAGCCTCTCACTTCAAGAAGGACACTGAGACATTAGAGAGTGTCCAAGAAGAGCAACAAAGCTGGTGAAAGGCCTAGAGCACATGTCTTTTGAGGAGCAGCTGAGAGAGTTCAGGTTGTTTAGCTTAGAGAAAAGGAGGCTGAGGGGAGACCTTCTCATTCTCTACAACTGCCTGAAAGGAAGTTGTAGCAAGGTGGGGGTCTGTCAGTTCTCCTGAGTAATACGTGATAGGACAGGAGGAGATGGCCTAAGGGAAGTTTAGATTAGATACAGGAAGTATTTCTTTACCAAATGAGTTATCAAGCACTGTAATGACTTGCCCAGGGAAGTAATACCTGGAAGTATTTAAGAGTAGCGTAGACGTAGTGCTGAGGGATATGGTTTAGTCAGGGTCTTCTCAGTGTTAGCTTAATGACTGGACTAGATGATCTTAATGGTCTTTTCCAATCTAGGAAATTCTGTAGTTCCCCTACTGAGAGCATAGGACATATAACAAAAGTCTGCTTCATTCTGACAACAAAATTAAATCCACTTGAGCCAATGTAACTATCTGCATTTCAGGCTGTCATTCAGGAGGATATTTAGCAGATAGAAAACTAAGGACTCATCCTTCAATTTGCAGTTGGTGAGACAACTTGTTTATTTAAAAGTTAGACATGCTTAAATACATTGACTGATTGTGACTTGGAGGAGAGGTGGGAGAAAGGGGAGAAAGTGGAAGACATCCAGAGGCCCCAGAGTCCATTTTTATATCCGACTGTCCAGATTACTAATTTTGCATGCGTGGTCATGGGGATATTTTCAGTGTTGAAGTCTCAGTCTCACAACTGAGACTACCTGAAGCACCCAAACACATGCTTAATGAGGAGTGTATGGAGTGAGAACTTGTCTATGATGTAGTTGAAGGCTGCAGCTGTGCTAAGTCTTTGTAGCTCTGACTTGGCCCTTCTTATGTAGGGGGTGGTGGGTAGAGAAGAGGGTCATTCCTGCTCAGTTGGAAGAGGGCCATGCTTCCTACAGGGGTGGAGTTCAATATGGACATTCTTCTGAATGAAGACTCAGCTACTCAGGAAGGAGAGGACTCAGGGTTTATCCCCAGTTACATTTGAGTCAGCAGGGGCAAACTGCCAGCTCCAGCAAGAAAAAGAGGCCTTACAAGTGACATTGTAGGAGAACCACCCCTTCATTCTTTAGGGAAAACATTGTAGTGTACTAGCACCCTCCTTCTCCTGCACACTTGGTATACATGCACCCTTCCTCCCCTGCACACTTTTTTTTTTATCACCTTAAAAAGAGAAAGAAGCTATTTTTTAGCAGAATGCTTGCAGTTACATTTACTGTTGCTTCCTTAGCTTGAAAGCTGAATTGTGGTGTAGGGCAAAAAGTGTGTTACTGGCCTTATGTATTCAAAGTTGTAATCCGTTAAGTATGTTTGGTGTTCTCTGAACCCTATAATACTGTTGAAAATAAAAGTTAGATGTTATTAATATTGCTAAATATAAATAAGATAAATTTCTTATTTCAACAAAAATCTTTATGGCACACTTTCGAGATAAAGGTGATTAAAAAAAAAAAGAGAGAAAGGGAAGGGGAAATATTTTTTTTTACCTGAAGGAGTGTCCACAGATTTCTCATTGAACTTCACTATTGTGTATGTCACACATGGCAAGAGTCTACCCTTGCAAGTACCAAAGGTACAATTTATATTCGGGAATATAAACTACAAGCCACATTTTAAATATTAATAATTCTGCAGTTTGTCTGAGAAATGAACAGCAGCTGACTGGCCACATCCAGTTTAAGTATTGGATATTAGCAGATAGACAGAGCTACATGACTGTTCAATAGTATTGGAATAGTAAAGTGGCAAAATTTTTACTATGCCCATTAAACTGTATTTTAAACTACAAATTATTTATTGTAAAACTTATCCTGGAAGTACAATTTCATCATCTCACGCACTCTTAAGAGTGCCATTATCAAAAAGCAAGGCATCTTTCTGAGGAGGTAGCCCAGAGTCAGAACCTCTCATGGTGAGATGTGGTAACATGTGAGGCTACCACTGCTCATCGCTTCAAAAGCAGAAGTCAAGATTTTCATTTCAAGTCCAGTAGGTGGCATCAAAAGAGTTCTGTAAAATACAGCATTTGGGTGTTCATGCCCTAGCCCTTGGCCACAAAATGAACACAGTGCTTAGATAGAGAAAATTCCAGATAATCTGTCTCTTCCTTGCAAGAAGTTTTGATTTGAGTGTGATTTGATCCAAATGATGTGTTTGTGGTGCTTCTGTGCCTAGCACAGAATAGTGTATGTTATTAAGTTGCCTTCAGTGAACCAAAATGACTTGTAACTGTATTTTTATTGCATTCATAACAGGAGAAATACTGACAATTTGGTTTTTTTCCAGTGTTGAGATACTGTAGGAATCTGCATGAATACTGTAATAGACATCAAGAATGTAACACACACTTTGTATCCTCAAGGAATAGATTTATTTTTTTTTTCAATGATGTATCTGTCACAGCACACTAAAGGAACATGGTTATGTCTAGAAAACAGACATTTTATAGCATAGCTGCAGTCAAACTCGTGCTTCTCCAAACCTAGTGCCAAGGCTGAAGGAGGTCTTTGTGCTAGTGGGAGTATGGAAGTGAAGCCATACTACTTCCCTCTATCTTTCTGCCTGTGATCTTAGGGAAAAAAAACAACAAAAAACAACTCTTAAAAAATATAAATGGCTTGGTCCTTTTATTTATTTATGGTCAACCTGAGGGCAGTGGGATTTCCACTCAGGGGTAAGGAGGAGAGGGGAGGCACTAGGAGCTCCCCTCCTCTTTCCCCTTGGCAATCATGCAGCCAAGTTCAATGGCTGCTCCCAGCAATGCAAATGAAGCAGAGCTGTCTACCACAGGGGATTTTCTTGCATTGCTGCTATGTGTGCAGAGCCAGTGGTAGCTACTCATAGCAGCTACTGCCATCAGGCTGTCATGGCAGGGCTTGGTTCAGGGCAGGAGTTGGTGCTAGGAGTGCAGTGGGATCAGTTAATCCATGCCAGTGCAGAACAAATGGGTTTCTAGAAGGAATTAAAGGAAAATAGCTGTTGGTCTTGAAAGTTGCACCCAGCCTCCAAGTTGCTTCCCACAGGCAGCCCAAGCTTGAGAATTCCTTGTAGTTTTTCAGGCAGTAGTTCTGACTGGCTGCTGTGGTTCCTGTTCTTTGACAGGAGACCAAATGGATCGTGAAAAAGGCAAGGGGAGTTGCTGGTGTTGTATGAGAAGGAAGATTGCACAAAAAAAAAAAAGTGCCTTAGAGCTGAGGATCAAATAAAAAAACTTGAAGGAAAGTCCCAGTTCAGCCTGAGACAGCTAGCTCAGCAGAACAGGCAGGGGCAGATCCATGATGCTGGTCCCAGCTGGATGGTTCGTTGTATCCCAGCAGGCAGTGGTTCTGCTTCATGCTGGGTAAACCTGCCTCTTAGCCAGCATAAATACGGGAAAGGAGGCAACTTAGCTCCTTCATGTTAGAGAAAGAAAATGGAATCAGAGTTCAGCTTTTGAAAAAAAAAAAAGTTACGTTCCTTGTTCTCCTTTTTATTGTAGCTTCAAAGGGATTATATAATTATATGAAAACAAATAAAAAAAAGTCTTCTCTGCTGCTTCTGAACTGTTTCTTCTGTGTTTAACCTTCAAAAGGAAACAAAAAGTCCAGGAAAACAAATTCCACCCATCATGATTTTGAAGGCACAGAACATTTGAGGTCAGTAGAAGAACCTTCAAACTCCTGTTTTCTGAAATGTTTGGGCAGAAACAGTTACAAAACAAATTCTTACAACAACTTCAGTGGCAGAGCAACTCCAGCTCAGGCAGGGCCCAAATTACTGGCTCAAGAATGACATACAACATTGACTCCTGGGTAATGTTGCTATTAATTATCTTCTTGCTATGGAAGAGGATGTGGAAGCAAGTGACCTCATCAAGGCCACTCAGAAAAGAAGAGCTTCTGAATCAAGCTGGCAACAGCAGCTCCAGAAACTGAATATAGTTCTTTTGGGACTGTCTTTAATATCTTGTGCATAAGGTCCCGCTGCCTAGTGAAGACCACCTAAGACATGATGGTGCTCCTATCCATGACCTTAAGCAGTAGTGGAAAGAAGGGTGTGGAGAGCTCTTCCCTTTCCTAGTATCTTTGAATAAGACCCAGACAAAAAACAACAAAAGAGACCAAAGCATGTGGAACAATGAGAAATGAATTAAAACAGGGAGGGTAGGCTAATAATGCCATTAAGTAATGGCACATGATTATGGAGAGCTGTTGTAAGTTGATACTGTCAGAATATATGATCACTGCCTAGGGCTCTGAAAGCTCTGAATTAAAGTTTCTATACATGGCCTGACATTTTTCTCCTCTGAAGCAATGGCTGTCTTAATTATTTGATTAATGAGCTCATTAAATCCCAGTGTTACTAGAAAAAGCCTATTGACCTCCTGACCAATCACAATTAAAATGTAAATGCCACTTATTCAAGACACTGGGTAGCCATCTATTTAAGCAGCAAAAGAGCATAAAAACCAGCTTTGTGCTTTGAGGATTTCACTTCACCCACAAGATCTGGATGTGAAGACAATGTCTCAACAATTGCAGGTGGAGGCCAACTTGTTACAGCAGCATTTACCTGGTTATTAAGATTATAACCAGTCTGAAAACACAATCCTCCTTTGAATCAACAGCAAGACAGTCATCTGACTTCACCAGAGTTAAGATTTCACTCTGCATCATCACTAAGCACAACAGTGAGGAGTTGTTATTAAATTCTGCGCTTATACCAAGCATAGCTCGAAGTTACACATCCCTGAGATGTGTTGTGGAGAAGAACACAGGGAGTTTTGCTCCCAGGCTGCAATGCCCCTAGATGTGCTATCTTCCGGGGCATTATTGGACAGGAGGGTCTTTTCTGGTTCTCTTAACTGCTGCATTGTGTCCCTGCAAGGCAAGATGTTGACACACAGTCTCACTTCTGTAAAAAGACCACCCTTGCTTTGTCGGAATTACATTATTGTACGATGACAGCATACTTCAGCTATTGTAGTGTTGCTTGATACACAGCTATTAAGCTATTTCAAGTGCCTCAGCTCAGGATTTTTGAGTGGCTGGTGTCATCATGGCAGACCCTTGGTTTGGAAATTTGAATAAGAACCTTTGGCATGCGTCAACTGATGTTTTTATGTCCAACAGGAATTGTAGCTCCCCAGATTAGATGAGGTGAGTTAGGAGGACAGAATTTTGTTGCCTTTAAGCCAGAAATGCAAGCTGACATATCTGAAGGCATTCTAGCTAGCTGTATTCATCCTGTTTTCTGCAGCACACCATAATATCCATGTTCTGAGGTTTCAGCAGAAATTATTTTCTGCTGCAAAATCCCAGTGCTTACCATAACCACTGGAAACAGCAAAGCTGGGCAAACACTGCAGCACTTCACTAGAGACCGACCATGGTACCTGCATTGCATAGAACACAGCTAAGATAGCAGTGCTCTATTAATGTCCCTTGAAGGCAGCATGGGAGGGGAGGCAGCACAGTACATGAAGGTCAGGTGCCTTTGAACTTCATGGGTGTGTTTAGCACCATCTAGCCCATAGAACATAGCCTATAGCCCATAACACCAACTATCCCATGGAAGTAATCAAAAGTACCAAATAAACAATCATCTGAGTTGTTACAGTTGGCAGAGCATTGCTATAATCAGGGATGCTTAATTGCCTATTTTATTCAATTCTTTAGTGTTCACGTGTTTTATTTTTTGTTTGTGAAAGGTCGCTAGCAGGCTGAGAGCCATGAAGGTAGAAGGCTGAGAGATTTGCTGTTTGCTATTTTATCCATTGCAAAATAGAAAAGCAGTAGTGCTGTAGTAAATTTGCTGCCCAGATAGGTATGGACATTAAAAAGTTTGCACTTAGAAACAAGACACAGGTTGTTTCTGTAACATTGCCAGGGCTGCTAGTCCCTCACCTTCCTGTTGCCTGTATGTCGTTCCAGTTAAGGACAAACTGGGACTAGGTGCCTGCTTTGTGCTGTGTTTGTCATGATAACATGTCTGTCCTGACCTGGACCTCTATTTCCCCAGAAGAGCAGGCTGGGGCTGCTGCATCTGTCCCCTTGAAATGTACTGTGATGGGGGACAAAACAAAGCATCAACCATGTTTCCCTATCTCCAGCAGTAAATGATAGAGGGAGACAAAATCTTAGTATTTAATGTCTAGCAGAAGATAGTAATATCAGGAAAAGTTCATCTTGCTGTCATTCTTGATCACATAGCTCTTCTTGACCACAGAACTATCTGGAATGTTCTCCAAATGGTACGTGAGCCCCGCTGAGATAACATTTTTTTCCTGTGAAAGGCTGAATGAAAATATCAAGGCCGTTGTAGGAAGTTTTTCTGGACACTTGTTCTTTCTTACCCCAGATCATAGCAATCTGTTGCTGTAAGACTATTTCTTCACTGACATCTTAGTGGTTGAAATCTCTCTATAATAAACTGTTTAAGACACCAAAGGTTGGTAGCCAGTTGGGCTGCTTTCCCTTCAGTGTCCTACTCAAGGAGTTTCCCTGAGAGCCCATCCCAGGTGAACAGTGGCTGTTGGCAGCACAGCTGGCATGAGTGCAGTAGGCTGGGAAGCAGTTGCAGCAGCACCTCGGTTGGGGCAGCTGGAAAGGAGCCAGTGGTAGCCAACTCATCACCAGGTGTACCTTTCTGCCTCCTCCAGACATGGCACATCTGAAATGATGTCCCTTGGCTGCTACTTCTCCCCTCAGGGCAGCCTGGCAGAGGGTGGGGATGTCCATTGCTATCACAGAGGGATCACAGAATATCCTTCAGTTCCTTTTTTTCCTTTGCAGGTCGGTAAGCTTGACATTAGAGGCAGGATGAGACAACATGGTGGTGTCATGTATTTAGCTCTATTTTAAGCGCACTCTAGCAGCATTTGTAGTCTCATTTTTATAAAATACACAGTAATTTTCCATCTTCTTGTTGCTGTAAACTGTACAGCACTGGAAAGCAGTGCTCTGAGTAGGAGGAAAAGTACAATAGTAGCTTTTGACCAGCTTGCATTTTTGCCACCTACGAAACAAGACTTTTCTAATACAGCAGTCCAGCTGTTTTAACATTTCTGAAAGTTTTCATCCCCTGGCAGTGCTTAAGGCAATAAGCTATTCTGGTTTTCACTACCAAGAAAGCCAGTGGTTGTTGTAGTACCAGAGGCAGAGAGTCATCGGAGGAGAATCCTTCGGCTTGTCAGGGAGAATAAGACAATATATCCAGCTGCAGGAGTGTCTCTACTCATGCGTCCCTCGAGCTCCATGACAGAAACCTGTCTGCTCCAGACTAAGTGCTCATTTCCAGACATAGAGCTCTTTGTGAAGGTGAGCATTGTAAAGCAATCCAACAGCAATGTTTGTTTATGGAGAACTTTTTACTCTATTTGAGATTCATTTGATAGTGCTGAGGAAGGTGAAAGAGCAAGCAGAACTGGTTTCATTAATGTGTGTTGTCTGGTTATAAGGTCTGCAAACCTTAACGAACTAACCTATTAACTATGTAAATGATACACCTGGTTTTTTACTTCTGTGCCCTTACGCTGAATCTTAAGTTTTAAAATCATGCCTTAAGAGAGTCATATAAAGGGCTTAAAAATTAGACCTGTGATCTCTTCCAACAACATCGTGTGAAGCCTCACTTATCCAATAGCAACTATGCAAGACTTTGCCTCATTTTAACAAATCCTCTTAACAAAATGCGATAAAAAGTACATGAGAGCAACACTTCTGTGGCCACACGTACAGTGAGTTGCACCTCCTGTCAGCTTTACACTGGCAGGATGATTCATTTAGCCAAAAAGGAAAGACCATCATTACAAGGGCACACTGAAAGAGAGGTTACATGACTTGGATATGGCCACATTTCAGTCTTAAAAGTGGGAGCCTGGAATCTGTAAAGAGGAGGGCTTAGCCAGGGGGATGCAGCACTTGCCTTTCACTTAGTCCTCAGTCCAGCAAAACAGAGACAAGAGGTTTCAGCTGGAGCAAGGCTACCCCTGAACTTCCTTCTCTGGGGCTCCTGCAGTCGTTCAGTTTGAAATTCTTCATTATTTGATTTATTTGATTTATTCCCTCAAGTGCTTTAGATGTTACATCTCAGTTATGCTGGTAAATCTCTACTTGTTTCCTATGATCATAAACTGATTTAACTTGTTTTAATCTTGCAGTGACTAAGGTAGATTTATGGTCACATAGACAAATGAGGTGGACACTATTTCCTTTGGAAGAACTGTTGTGATTTCGCTTCTGTTTTCCAGTTCATGGCAATATTCATTATATATTTTAATAAAAAACTACATCTCCAAGATGACAGGATTCTTCATCATATCTATGTGCATGTTCGGAGAAGGATATAAAGAAAAATTGCACAAAAATATGTAGTAGTAGAGATGAGTAACATGCTATATGGAATCAGCAGGTCTGGGTTTTCTGCTTTCCTACTGCATCTGCTGTGAAAATTTGCTATCATCACAGATGTATGTATACCTTTTTTTTTTTTTTCTTGTAGGCTGGCAGTGATGGGGAAAGTATTGGAAATTGCCCGTTCTCTCAGCGTCTGTTTATGATTCTGTGGCTAAAAGGTGTCATATTTAATGTCACAACTGTGGATTTGAAAAGGTGAGATTGTAACCAGAATTCTCCTTTTCAGAACGACTTTTCCAAAATGGTGATTTTAATGGGTGACTCTCTTCTGATAGATTTGAAATGCATACTGTGGCTTGGCATTATGTTAACAGTCTGGATGCCTAATTCCTCTTTAGGGTTCCCTAGTATGAAGTGGACTAACTCTGAAGCAATTGAGATTTTAATCTGCTTTTCAGTAGGTCTCTGTAACATAACACAGAAATGTTGGTGGTTTTTTTTTTTAAGCATTTCAGAGCACATTCAGATACAGGCCAGCAAATCTCACATGACTGGTGTGAGGTAGTTGACTAAGGTTTGTTTTGTCAGAAAGATGTAGAGCAGCCTGCTATTTTGATGATAAACAGTTCGTTGCAATGAAGTGTAGAAACTGCAAATGTAGTTCCTGTTGTAATTAACCCCACCTCTTTCCTCCCATTAGAAAGCCTGCTGACCTGCAAAACCTTGCCCCAGGAACAAACCCACCCTTCATGACATTTGATGGTGAAGTGAAAACCGATGTCAATAAGATCGAGGAGTTTTTGGAAGAAAAACTAGCACCGCCCCGGTACTGTGTTGCTGGCCGCTTCTGTTGCTTTTAGCCCCTCACAGCCTTTGACCAAACCCCCTCAGTTTCTGTGGGTCAGACCCTCAATATACTGCATGTGTTGTAATTGTGCTTGGGGGTGGGGGGCAGGTCTGGCTGCTGTGGTGGAGCTTGCAGGGAGGGCTAACTGGTTAGCATGAAACAGTGCTGAAGCCTCACACCATGCAGGGGGAGTCACCAGGGTGGCCCTGAGATTCCAGCTGCGCTCCTCCCACTGCCCTTGCCTTTGTCCCAAGTTCGCTGCTGTGCCACCACATCATTCTCAAGGTATAAAACCTGCTGCAGCAAGCATGTGCAGAAACCTGCATACTGCTGCAGAAACATTACTTCTTTTCCTCCACTAGAGTTTGTTTGAGGTTTTCCTCATCATACTATACAAATAATTGCACCTACTTGGAGGAAGTGGTTGGAAGAAAAGGGCAGTGAAAACCTCTCACATAGAAGATGTGGTGGGGCTCATTTTGAGTGGCCAGGTGGGCCCATCTTGGTGCACAGCAGGATCTGAGTTTTTGACTTGTCCTTCTCCACTCCAGCAGCTCTTCCCATCTTGCCCCAAATTCCACCATCCCACTATCAGCAGTATCATGTCCCCCTACCCACACACCTTCACTCCCCTAGGATAGCAACCCTGTCCACAGTGCTCTCTTCTCAAGAAGCCAAACCTGACCTAAACTAGGCAAGCAGCTGCTCCCCTCCTCTTCTTCTGTCCTATCTGCCCCTGGCAACAACAGCTGATGGGCTGGCAGCTCTGAGCTTGCTCACACATGGGCCAAGTGAGGATGCTGGGAGGAACAGCAGCTGCTGTGAGTAGGGACTTTCCCTCTGCTCCTCCTCATGGCAGGAGCCACACTCCATGCGACCTCACCTCCAGTGAAGGAGGCCTGGGAAAGGCACTGGTCTGTTTGGCCAGTGTTTGCAGCATGAACAGTCATTTCCCATCTCCCTCAGAAAAAGGAGGTCATCCACATGGTTTAACCATAGCTTAAATTTGCACTTGCTAAGTGATTTTAGTTCAGGATGGTTGCCTTTGAGAGTCCTGTGTTGCCATATATTGTGACGCTGTAGCTTAAATAATGTATATTAAATAATTAATGGAGATGAAAATAAAGGCTAGTCATGTAACTTAGTTTTGTTTATTTTAACTCTCCAGGTATCCCAAACTTGCACCAAACCACCCCGAGTCTAACTCTGCAGGAAATGATGTGTTTGCAAAATTCTCTGCGTTCATAAAGAACCCAAGAAAAGATGCTAATGAAAGTATGTGCTGCTGTCCTTTCATCATTTACAGCTTAGGCTAAACAGTCATTTTCCAGAGCATAAAGGCTGTGGAAATCTCCACCTATTCACTCTTATTTGAGGATTCCCAAAGTTAGTTTATTCAGATATCACTGTCAGCATGGATGCACCAACTTCATCTCCTCCTCGTTTCTTGAGCCCTCAAACCTGTAACACTGCACCTTCCCCACAGCTCTGCTAAAAGCACAGCCTGCTTGAACTGAGACCTTACCTTTCTAGTCTATTTCTGTAAATAATGAGAACTCTAACCCCATGGCACATCTCTCTAGAGCAGGACCCTCATTACACCATGCATTTACTCATCTCTAGCCTCCAGCTCTCAGTCCTGCTCCCTTTGCTCTTCCCTTCTCCCCTCTCCACAATTGCACATGGGCATCCCGAGCCCATGAAAACCCCAGACAACCTTAGCTAGCCCCTGCTGTCCTGACCCCACTTCTGTGTGCTCAACTGAAGGCAAAAGGACTCATGGGCTGGTTTCCCATACACCCCAAAGTGGTATCGCATTGGCTTGCTGTTGTTGCTTCCAGCCTTGCTGTACTGCCTGTGGGCAGGTATTTGCCCTGTGGCTCCCAAAGTGAGAGTCAATGTGAAGGTAGAGCCACTCTTCAGGGCCACTCTGCAGAGGAGCCATTTCTGGTAACACAGCCCCAGACTGGTTTTTCTCAGAACCCCCTTTAGCTACTTAGAGCTTTTATCCCAGAATTAAGTTTTAAGCTTAGGATAAAGGAATTGCAGGGCTTGGTATGGCTGAGTGTCTGCAAGCTGGGTTGGTGCCAGGAGACAGGATGCAGGAGTTGCCTTTCTGCTTGGTGTCAGAGAGACCTTGGTACGGGCTTGAATGACCTTTTTATTGTCTTAACCTAGATCTGGAAAAATCTTTGCTTAAAGCTCTGAGGAAGCTGGACAACTATTTAAATAGCCCCTTGCCTGATGAAATTGATGCTTACAGCACTGAAGAGATCACTGTTTCCAGCCGGAAATTCCTGGATGGAGATGAGCTCACCTTAGCAGATTGCAACCTTCTACCAAAGCTCCATATAATCAAGGTTTGCATTTGGTTTTCAGCTTCCTGAAGAGAAGGGCAGCAGAGAAGCTCAAGTCCTTTTCTAATAGGCAGAGAAATCCTCTATCTATTCTGAGGCCACACAGCAGCTGTGTAGGGACACTGAATGCTAATGCACAAGGCCATTTCATTACAGCACAGCTACGCAGATCCTCAACCTGATGACTCTGGAGCTAGACTACTTGGTTTCATACATGGTTTATGACTGCACTTGCTAAGCCACTCAGAAGTATGGAATAAGTGCTATATTCAGTGCTGTAGAGAGGTGTTTTCATTTGTATTTTGTATGCAAAATGCATATGACCATGGACCAGTAAGGTTAAATTATTTTGTCCATGCCTATTCAAGAAGCCAGCAAAAGCTGAAATTTGAACCTTTAATCCGAAACTCTTGCTTAGCTGAATATCATCACTAGTACCAACAAAGCTGACAGGGCAGCCACCAGTTCCAGCAAAGGTTCCCAGCCTCTTCTTACAGGGCTGTGGGGCATCCACACACACCTAACAGTCCTGATGACCAAGTTGTCTGAGTGTTGTCATAGACTGTTCCTGGGCTACTCTGGAGCCAACCAGGCTCTGAAAGAGAAATGGCCACACTGGAAATTCATGGGTTTTCAAACAAACAAGGTCACTTTAGAAAGTTTCCTTTTAGACTGCTACTTTGTCATAGGGAGACTGGATTGAATTGCTTTCTGACACTTCCACCCACAAGTGAAAACTTTCCCGAGAGATGTTCTGGTTGAACCCATTCCAGAGAACAGCAAGGGAATGAGCCTTTTCCCATGCCCACACAAAGCTCAGGCGCAGCAAAGCTCAAGAGGTAGCAAAGGTCAGCAAATACAATACAGGGAGAATCACCTTTTGTCAGGTGAATGTCTGAAGGATGGTGGAGGATGAATGGTCACATCAACAGAGAGGGATTAGGTATTGGACAATAGTTTTTTTTTCCTAGGCATTTGAAATTTAGTATTTTAATTCAAGTTTTTCCTTTCTGTTTCAATAAAAGTAACCAAGTGTGGGCCACTTTATTAGTGTAAGTTTATTCTATTAATTCTGGTTTATGCTAGCTCCTTAAACTGTATCTATTCCAGGTGTGGTCTACTGGTCCACATAGCTCTAGCAGAATATTTATATCAGATAAACCCTTTTAAGTGAGTTAACTTGTTAGCTAGCTTTGTTCATCCTATGTCTTCTCTTTTTTTTTTTTTGTCTTTCCTTGTCCTTACCCCCTACATTGCACACAACAGACATATACAATGAAAATTTTAAAATGTGCATGAAGAGTACATTTGGGATTTTTTTTACAGATTGTTTGCGTAATGATATTTTTCTTCTTTCTTTTAATCAAAGGTTGTTGCAAAAAAATATAGAAATTTTGATTTTCCACCTGAAATGACAGGGATTTCAAGATACTTGAACAATGCGTATGCAAGAGATGAATTTACAAACACTTGTCCTGCTGATCAAGAAATTGAGTACGCGTATTTGGATGTTGCAAAGAGAATGAAATAAACAGAAGATGC
This sequence comes from Chloroceryle amazona, assembly GCA_027560015.1. Classification (NCBI taxonomy): domain Eukaryota; kingdom Metazoa; phylum Chordata; class Aves; order Coraciiformes; family Cerylidae; genus Chloroceryle; species Chloroceryle amazona. The sequence continues at coordinate 14,998 of JANHFX010009698.1, read as the reverse complement.
CTCTGTTCTTTCTTGCTTCTAAGATTTAGATGGAAAAAGAGCCAAGATGGAAAAAACAACAGCCAGCATACATTCTGCAGTGTAATTTTAAGTTCTACTTTTGGCCAATCCTTCTTTTATAATGATTGTATAGCATTATTTGCTCATTCTGAAATTATGCACATGTATGTTTGTGTGTCTGTGCAGATGTGGGCACACATGAATGTTTCTTGTGCATTCCAAGTTAAAGGCGTCAGTCAATATTAAAGCATTTGTTGAGTTAGGGAAACAGCTTAGGTCACACAATTATAGCAATATTACAGACTACTGACTTATGCTAAATTGCTAAATCTTGAGAAGAAATAGCCTGTTTCTAACACAAATTTAACCTGTGATTATTGCTGCCTCTAATCTCTGTTTCATAGTTGTTGCCAAACTTCACAGTTACCAGGAGGGTTTCTGTTTGTTTCTCTGCAAGCCTCACAAGGCCACAAGCCTGCAGATGCTGCCCTTGCAGTACCCTGGTTAACCCAGGAGAGAGATCAGCCTGTAGGTGGGACCACACCTTACATCCCAGAAACCCTTTCCTCTGTGCTAGAGACCTGCAGGGCAGGTCAATGAAGAACAACTCCTTTTCACATTGTGTGAGTTTTCTTTGGTATTAAAAATAAATAAATAAATAATCCTGCCTTCTCTCTCAGGGCTGCATAACCCATCCAACTTCCCTCATTGTATTCCCAAATTGGGGAACACAGCCTGTCACTGGCCTATGGACTATCTGATAATAGATACTTGACAAGGGAGGAGAGATTCGGTTGTCACTGTAGATAGAAGAAATGGGAAAATATCTCTCCTCAACTACTGATGTAGGATTTTTCTGTCATCCTTCCATGACTCTCATTTGGTTTTGGAAAGCAAAGAGGAGGTGAGGGTCTAAGAAAGAAACAGTCCTATACTTCCTTTTTCTGGTTGAGCTCCAGCATACTGGCTTTCCCACAGGGCAGCTGTTAGGACTTAATTGCTGAAAGTCTTGCGCTGATCAGACAGGTATCAGGAACAACACAGATCTATGGCCTGCCTTAGGCAGGGGATGGATTAGATGAACCCCTCCAGCCTTGCATGGGCCTGTGTTCACGGCAGTCAGTACTGGTGAGGAACAACCAGGAATCAGGAAACGCACTATTAGAGATATGTGGACTATGAAAAGTGATGTCCAGCTCTGCTTTCTGCTGAGCAGGCCCTCAGCAAGCACATAGAAGTAGAGAGTGCAGTGCTTTAGTCATGGGGTCACCTGGAAGTCTCTTCTGATGGATTTTGCCTATGTGTACAAAATAGATGTGAAAATGGCTAAAAATAGCCTTTACAGCACCTGTATCCACAAAGACTCTTACAGGCTAGTCATTCATCCTTGCCCACATCAAACATATGCTTGCTTTCTAACAAAGCATTAGTTAAGGGTAATAGTCAGTGTCAGGTGTACTGTGTCTGCGTTGTCTTCATCTTACACACTACACAGTTCGGATGCAAATGTTCTATCATAATTATTTGTTAGCAATGTTAAATGTGCAGTTTTAGTTTGCCTTTAGAGAAAACACACACAACATTTTCCCTCCCACCCTCAACTGTGAACTCTCATATTGGGGTTGATAGCTGAGCAGTTACTCATCTCACATTACTAACTGCTAGTTTGTGTTTTCAAATACATACGTATATATATAATATATATAAAAATAAAAATCTGTATACTCTTTTCATATGCCTTACAAATTTAAATAGAAAATATACAAATTCATAAGGAATTTGAGCAGCGTTCTGTCTTTATTTCCTTGGTAATTTTCTGGTAAGCTGCATTGCAGCAGCAGCCTAGATTTGAAGGAACACAAGGCAAAATTTAACCCAACTGTCATTTGTTTTTGAGGAATCACATATATTGCAGTCCCACAGTGAGATCTTAGGAGCAATGCATACTGGCTGTACCCATTACTGATGAATAAAAATCCAAAGGACCAGCATGTAATCCTTGATTGTCAAGCCACCCAGCAAAAACTGTCCCACATCCACACTGGTTTGGGGCTGGATGCATTTGTAACTGTTTCATTTTGGGGAGATCCACTTGGGATTATCCAAAAGAGCCAGGGACTGTCCATGCTATTTGGCAGCTCTTGCAGCAATCCAAGCACATGAGACTGCTCCTGGCCCTCTCTTACTTCTTACCATAAATGCAGTTATGGCTGTTTATCATCAGTAAGTAACAGAGAGACTGGGCTATTCTCTGGCTCTGAGAACATGTAGAAATGTGTTCTTCACATCCATATCACTCTTTTCTACCTTCTGGAAATGAGGTGCCCACACTGGCTGTGGGGAACAGTACTTATATCCAAATCATACCTGGATGTTGATGACAGCCATGTCTTTGGCACAGGTCAGAGTATTTGTAACAGCAGCCCTGAGGTTTGTGAAGTTGAATGAAAATGTGGATATGAAAGCACTAGAAGAAACAGAACAACAAGGGTTAAAAAGAAAAAGAAAAGGTTAATTGCTACAGGGCACTGTAGGAGTAAATTACTTGGAAGGACCTGATAGTAAGAAGGCAAGGAACTGAATCCTCAAGCTAAGGTAAAGAGGTGAGGAGGAACAGGAGGGGTGCCATAAAACATCCTGATAAACGGAACAGTGGGAAGCAGGAATTTTGCCTTTGACTTAAAGACCCTGATAGATCCCTGGGGAGTATAAAAAGCACATCTAGAAAACAGTTTGTTGTCACCAACAAAGAATGCAAAAGCTGTGCCAAGACCTGATAGCCAGTGGCACTGGCCTGCCACATCACACAGAGACTATCTGGATGGATGTCTGAGTGCATATGACCCATGTTATGCTGAAAGTGATTAAAATATGTGCCATTTAGAATAAATACCACCATTTTATTCCATAAGGTCCCACACTGTCTTTCTTTCCCTGGACCCATGGTAACCACGCTGTGGTTTGGCCCTGTCTGCTTTCTAAACCCGAGCTCAGAACCTGTATCTGTGTCTAGGGTTGGCTGCAGCTCATGAGCTGGTGTGCCAGGGCTCAGTGGCAGCCCATCACCATTCAGCCTTATTGACTGAAAAGCACAAGAGCCATATCTGCCTGAAACAATATGCTGCTTTGTGTTATGCCCATGTTTACCATTTACAGACACCACAAAACTTCTTTTTGCCTCCAGATCATTCACTTAACCTCCCTTGCCCTGCCCTCTTTCTCTAAAGCTTCATCAGAATCGCATGCCTGCACTTCCAGTACTGTCAGGTGAATGGGGAAAAAAGATTCAGTCAGCAAACACTCAAATAGAGGTGTTCTTTTTCTTCTTTAAAATCTGACATTGCTTGGAAGGATACTTGATTAAATGCTTGTGGCCATTGATAGTTTTGAAACCTAATGTTCTGTGGTTTCCTTCCTTCTCTTACTCATGAAAAAGAAGTTCATGGCTCTAGCCCTCCACAGTGGATTGTTAGGCACACATGAAACTACCTAAGCCAGCACATTACAGTTGCTGTTTTCATATTTCTGGCATCATAGGTAGGAGATGTGAGTAGAGAAGTCATAGAAATGACCCAGAATATTGGAAAGCTGTCACTTCACTTGTCCTGAGATGGGATGAGCTAAAGAGTCTGCACTAACCCACAGTAAGTAATCCCTATCTTCTAAAAATGTTGAGTGTCTGAGTCTGGTCCTTCTTAAAACATTATTTTAAGAAATTACCTTTGTACACATTTGAGTTATTCTATTTTTAAAAGACCTACAGTTTGACCTACAGTACTACGAGGAAGTGAAGCGAATGGCTCATGTTGTGCTTGAACCCCACTGTAAGAGGGGCGAGAATCAGGAGACTCCATCCAAGGGCAGCTCTGGGCAGGACTGAGGAGTACTCAGTGTGCAGAAAGAGGCATTAGAATGCAACAAGCTCCAAAAACATTACTCTGTCCACTTTAATTTACACAACTGTATTTTGCTTGCCTTTCTAAATCTTCCAGTACATCAGATACGTGTTATACAATGTTGAAGTGCTGTTGAAGGGAAGTACATCTACCACTACCAGTCTTCTCCACTGCAGAAATCATGAATTAGACCTTTAGAGGAATGAACTGGCTTAAAAAGTGTGACAGACTGAAGAAGTAAGTGTTTCCTCTTCCATTTTACCTGATTTTCTGTACTAGCAGAAGGATAATAATAAATTACAAATCATGAAAAAGAAAAATGTGACTTGGGATTCTCACTCCCACTCAGGGCTATGAACTACTAGTTAGGTACTAAATTTCTGACTTATGTGTCTACTGGGAATATAAATCAAACACACAGGAACCAGAAGGGACAAGATGAAAAGAGAGGAGAAAAGATGAAAGAATAAAAAAAATAAAAAAGCTAAACTGAGACAAGGGAGAGAAAATGTTCTTTCTGAGTAATAGGCAGTATTTGTACTGTATATAGCTGGTATAAACAATTTTTCATGAGTGCTTTTAAGGTTTTGTGCTCCTTCACTCAGTCAGAATGCAAACTCCATCTGTCCATCTGCCTCTCTGAAGGATATGCCTATAAGTGTTCAAGAACAATACTTCATAAAAAATTACATGACCAAAATAGGAGTGGAAGAAGTTGTAAATGGAGCACTCTTCTTCTCCCCTGAATTTAAGATCTTGCCATTAAATTATATTATAAAAATCTAATGGAGGATCAGTCAAAATCATTCATCTGGATTAAAAACATCTCATTTGTACAGTTGACATTTTTAAATGTTTGAAAGCCAGTTAAAAATGAGATGTCTTTTAAAAAATAATCCCAAAAGATTTCATACCAAAAAAATATTGAAACTATTTCTAGTCAGCTTCCTATCTCACCCTTATTGCTGTAGCATATGAATGCCTCAGAAGTATGCTCACACCCACAACATCCTTGTCACAAAAGGGAAGTTGTTATTCTTATTTCATACCCACACAACTGAAGGACGCACAAAGAATACGGAGACTTGAGGCAAACTGTGGTGAAGTGAGGTCTCTCACACTCCAACTCCAACCACCAGTGAGCTTTCCTGAGAGAAACTGTTATAAGTACGTGGGGAGATGAGTATTAGGTCTTTTTGACAATATAAGGTCATATCTGATTCAACTCGATAATGGCTAGAATGTCTGCTCTCTCATTACTGTTCAATGGTTTTCACAGCCCAGATAGATTCCTCTTGGCTGTTAGGTCTCTTCAACACTTGGCAAGATTAGCATGATTTTGGATAACAGAGACTAAAATGATGTTTCTCCTGTGGATATATGTTAGCAAAGGTGTTTCAGTAAGAAAGCTATGGTTTGTTTACACTAGACATTATTTTAGTCAGCTGCTTCTAGCGCCATCTACAACACTAGTCATGGTATCAAACTGACCCAGTAACTAGCTAGATGAGGTACAGCATCGCTGTTCGAGTTCCATCTCTCTTAATTTTCCAGAAGGTTGGCAGTGAAGGCTTCCAGACGTTCTTCTCATGTAAATGACTTGTTTCCAGGAGGTTCTTGCTCAGTTCAGCTGGAGGATCATATGGACCTTCATTTACACCTACCTGTCCAAAACAGTACAAATGTAGGGCAAGATCAGTGAAGCAGCCACTAGAATCAGAGAACGTTGGCAATCCAGGAAACAGTAAACACAGCATTGGTTACTTGAGTGAGTAATGCTGAGAGTTATATGGGTTTTAGACAACAGCTAGAGTAACAAATACGAGAAAACAGAGCTGCGAGTACTCACTGTTTCAACTTTCCTTCCATACATCTTGGCATAAGCTGAAGTGCAAAAAGGGAACAGTTAGAAGCTATTGTGGAAGATGATGATTCTGCTTCTCAAACAAGTGCTCAAACCACAGACTACTGCTACACACAAGCAATAAGAGTCCCCATGTTTTTTAATGAACAGGAACACCAGGTCTGTAAGTGTCTAACTACAGATAAGGTGTTACAGCTTGAGAGTGGGGCTCTTATTTGGCTGAGACACAAGCACAGAAGGCTTATTTTCAGTCTGAGGCATATATTCAGTCTGTATGTCATATATTGCTTGTGTAGGTAGCTGCCTGCTCAGTTAAGTTTCCAAGCGCATAACTTTTTGCAGGCATTGTAAAGAGTCTGAGCTGTAACTGAGGAGCAATAGGCAACGAGGTAGCCGGGAGAAAGGCACCAAAGTGCATAAATATATTTGAGGCTCTCAGACAATGCCTCTGCTCATGGGCAGTGGTCCTGAGAACAGCAGTATCAGGTGTGTGCTTGGTGAACCCACTCCTAGTCCTGCTCTGCACAGTGAAGCAGGCCATTCAAATCTGGGTTAGCCAGTGTAGTGGATGAACACTGCCTGGCCACTTTCAGACAGAATCAGCAAGATAAGCAGCAAATGAAAGACTGAAGAAAACCAAATCAGAGATACAAAAGCAAACTTAGGTTTAGAGCCTTAAACCCCATTTTAAGACATGTCATAATCACGTAGACACAATGTTACACACAAAGGCACAAAAGACAATGCCTCTGAATGACGAATGGAGGGTAAAAATAATGTCTACTAGACTAAATGTCTACAAAGCCAGTTTAAGCAGTCACAGAACGTATCTACTTGTTGCTCGGTGGGTGGAGAAAGTTCAGACTTGAAAACATCAATGGTCCATGCTAAATACATGTGCCTAGAAAAATGATGATGAGTTTTCTAGATCCAACACATGCGTGATATGTTTGAGATTTCAAATTCCAAAGGCACTAAGAGAGAAGAATATTCAGTCTTGGTACCACGCAGCACCTTCTGAGTTACTTTCACATAGCAATTTCAGGTGCTGCTCCTGGTTTGGCATGCTCCAGGCTTTACAGAAGATGTAGTTTCAAACAAGATGCTTGGTTTCTACCTCAAAGTTAGTTTAATGAGAATGTATTAGCCAAATCCTCAAAGAGTCTTTGGGGAGATGAAAATCCCCATTTAGAAAACAGTTACAACTTTCCCTTTCCCTGAATATAATTCAAAGGGGACTAAAACTCCTAACAGGAAGAAAATAAAATAAAAGTATATAACCAAAATTTTCAAATTCACTGGGCAGTGCATTATATTCACTATTTACCTACCAGTACATCAAGTGGGTATAAACAGTCTGCGCAATGAGTACATGATGGCCCAATTTCACAAACAATATTACTTCAAATGCAGCTTTTGAGTTTGGCTGGCTGCAGAGCAGACAGTCTTTTTAGATGCCTACAGACAAGAAAAAAAATCAGAGAAAATTCTCCTGTGGTGAGATATCTACCAACTTTGATGTGAGAAAGCTCCAATTCTCTCTCTTTTTGGTTTTGGTTTAGATGGGTGGTTTTGTTGGGCAAAACTTGCATTACTTTATGGACTACTAAACTTTAATGCTGGTTCTCATAGCAGGATGTTCATGCCATTATTTGGAGTAGCATTCAGTGCTTAAAGGCTTACATTCTTCATTTAAACATGTCCAGTTAATAACACGTTTAATGTCAACTGTGTACATAAATTCAGTTCTTTGTTTCCATTTGCACCCTTTCAGCTCAGAATTCTCTGCTTCACAAACCACGGCTTTCCCACAGGGAAAGAACTGCTGAGGCTCAAGGAAAGAAGCCTGGAATCCAAGTGAGGTTCCCCAAGCAGAGTGAGAGGACTGAGATCAATGCTGGGAACAAAGAGCAGCTCTCTTCTCCCATACCTTCACTGCAAAATTGTTGGGTTTTTTTTGTTTAGTTTGTTGTTGTTGTTGTTGTTGTTTTTTCCCCTGGCACATGTACAATGTGTTGCAAGTGCACTGCTAAAGGAGCGTATTGGTCTTCTTACTGAAGGAGAAAATACTAAACCATACTGAAAGGATGCACTTGACCACTCCTCCCTGAGGAGGATACCTGGTAGCTTCATCCTGTGAAGAATTCTCTGAGCCTAACACCTCCTCAACCAAAATTCATTGATACTGACAATGTGGTTTAGGCCCAGCCAGCAACTCCTCTCACCATGTGGCTACTCACTCAGTCCTCCCAACTCCAGTGGGATACTGAGGAGAAAATATAATAAAAGGCTTGTGGTCGAGTCAAGGTCAGGGACAGATCACTCACAAATTATGGTCATGGGCAAACCAGACTTCATTTGAGTAAAAAAAAATTAATTTACTTTGTTACTAATCAAATCAGAGCAGCATAATGAGGAAGATAAACAAACCTTAAAAACACTCCATCCTTTCTTCCCAGTCTCAACTTCACTTCTTATTTCTCTACCCCCTCTCAAGTGGTGCAGAGGGATGGGCAGTGGGTGTTGTGGTCAGTTCAGCACACATTGTTTCTGCCACTCCTTCCTCCCCAGGAGGAGTAATCCTCACACTCTTCCTCTGCTTCAGAATAGGATTGCTCCCATGGAAGACAGTCCTCCATGAACTTCTCCAACTTGAGTCCTTCCCACAGGCTACACTTCTTCACAAACTTCTCCAGCAAGCACAGTCTTTCAGGAACAGACTTCCCCAGTCTGGGCTTCCCATAGAGTCACAGTCTTTTTCAAATGCACCCACCTGCTCCATATTGTGGTCCTCCATGGGCTGCAGGTGGGCATCTGCTTCACCGTTAACCTCATATAGGACTACAGGGGAACAGACTGACTCACCATGGTCTTCACCATGGCCTGCAGGGGCATCTCTGTTCTGGTGCTTTGAGCACCTCCTCCCCCTTCCTCTTCACAGACACTGGTGTTTGCTGAGTGGTTTCTCTCACAACCCACTTCTCTCTGGTTGCAGGTATCCCAGTAGTTTTTTCCCCTTCTTAAATATGTTATCGTGGAGGCACTACCACCATTGTTGATTGGCTCAGCCTTGGCCAGAGGCAAATTCAGTTTGGACTCGCATTGGCTCTATTGGACATTGGGGAAACTTCTAGTAACATCTCACAAGAGCTACCCCTGTAGTCCCCACTGCTACCAAAACCCTGCCACACAAACCTAATACAACTGTGCAAACAGTTCCTTATCTGATTCTGTTCCAAATGGTTCCTGTGGGTATTTTGTCAGCATGTTGTCAGTCACTTGTGGCTGCTCTTAGGTGAGCTGATGTTTCAGCATGACATTGCCTCCTTTTTGGTGGCAGTTTCTTGAAAGCAAAGCTTGGACAACCAGTCAGAATTGACTATGGACAGATTTTTGCTGTGTTTTTTGCTAAGAAAAGAAAGAGCCTAGTAAATTGTTTTGACAGGATCCTACATAGCCTGTATATAAAAAAGAAGCCAAAGCTGCTGTTTGAGGCCTTGGGCAGGGAAAGGCTGGATAAACTTCATTTACTTGTATAACCCTTCTGTTGGGACTTGACTGGCAACAAGGGCTGAGTTCAAATCCTAGGGGTCACTTCTAAACCCAGAGGCCCATCCAGAAACTTGGGAAAATTAAAACTAAACTTAATGGTACTCAGCAAGCTAATTTTCTTCAGTTGCAAGCATGACTCAGGTGACTGAATAAACATTTTATTAATGGAAGAAAAAGAATTGTACATAAACAGCATAGCCATAGACAATATTTAACTCCTGCTGTATTACTATTTGAAAGCCATCTTTTGGGGGAAAGTTTGTTAGCTCAGCACTCAGTTGCTTCCTTACTTCCTGCAGTAAGATCGTGCTGGCAGCTTGGGTTGGTCAAATCTTGCTGAGCAGCAAGGTCTGATTCAGGCTGTGGGCTCCCTTACCATTCCCTCTCACCAGGCCTCACTGTCCAAGCTGGCATTTGGAGACAAATTCTGTTTTTTCATCTGTTCAGCAAGACTGCATGCAGCATCTCAGATTACCCCTGTCCTTGTGCATTCAGGAAACCCTTCACCCTATTTTCTTCTCTCACTTTGGAGAAGACTTCTGAATGGATTCTACCCTAGGTGACTCTTTAAAGGCACCTTTTAATCACAGCCTTTTCCTTTTGCCTCTCTGCCATTTTGGTTTTAGTTTGTTGTTTGATTTTTTTTTTAGGCTATAACTTTTGCATTCCAGTTCTGGAAGCTATTGCCCTGGTGAGGGTGACCAACTCACCCCAGGGACACTTAAGTGTTGCTCCTTGGCCCAGACTTCTATCCCTCCTTACAATTACAAACATTCCTCTGCTTAATTATGCTCCTCTTTTTACCAGAAATGCCTCCCAAACACAATAAAATAATACGTGGAACGTAAACATGTCTCAGGCCTGCCCATCGGTTCCTTTCATTTAACTTGCTCTTCTTTGTCAGAAGTCAATGGAGTACTCTATTTTTTTTTGCATTTCCTTGGCCTGGTGAGATCACTGCTCTCTCTTTTAGACCGTATTAAAGCAAGGCTGACAACTGTCAGAAGGAAAAAAAATATCCTGACTACACATTTGCAAAAAGGACTGCACAGCCAGAGGCCCTTTCCACTGATGGACAGATAGCTCAGTTCAGCAGCATGTCCGTGTAGCAACTTCAGCACTTCTGGAACCTCCGGAGGAAGCTGCCCAGGCCTGCATCTTGTATGGCTCTGGCCAGTACTAAGTGTTGCTCCTAGTTCTTATGCAGCTTTCTGAACTCACAGCACTTATAATTATGTTTCATGCATATCTAACTCCCAGGACAGCAATGAAAATAAACACATTAATGATGGTGAGATACCTAGTTTACTATATGTTGAAGTGAGGCATATCTAAGTGAAAGAGAGAAGGAATTTCAGTAGTAGGTATATAAATCTTTGCTTGTTATTTTTTCTTCTACCATAAAAAAACCCATAGTCTCCTGTGAAAACATGTGGACTTGAGAAAAATGCACTTGTTTTATAGTTTTATACTTTACTGTACAGCTTCTTTTTCAAGGCCTGGCCTAAGCCAAAGAACACACCACCTACTTTCATGCGCCCACAATTAGTTAGACTAAATGTATGTTTGGAATTAGTTAGTGTTAAAATGTAAGCATGGCATTAAAGACAGCATCCCAGCTTAATATCACCAAAGGAAATGCAGTCTACCTTACGGTACTGGCTAGAAGGGTATCAGCACACTGCTCTGGAGGATTACACCAGGGTTTCAGACACAGAGCATAATGGGTTCAGTAAGAACCCACACTTTTTTTTTTTTTCTTCTCTCTTTTTTTTTTTTTTTTTCTGTAGACACCCTACCAGGTCACCCAAATGGAAGTATTAGGTCCTGCCTTTCCTTCGTGCAAAGTTTATCAGAAACACACTGATAGCTAGTACTGGGCATACTCCTTCAAACTAAATGGCAAAGCAAGGTTCTTGTGAAACTGGGTGGGAAGATCTCAGAGTGCTTGTTTTACTTAGGCTGCTCTAAGAAGCTAACCTCATGGGTCTTTCCACTGGACTGTATAAACATAAACACATAATTTGGGATATGTAAATCTTAACTCCATTTCCCACTCTAATCTGCCAAACCATGCTGTATTAAGATCACAATTTTCTTTCATTACAATGTTACAATTCTCACCATCTAGCTCTATTACCTTCTTTGGGATTTCATTAATCTTATTTTAGATTGAATTTTAACCCCTGGGAGAGGAAATGCTTGATGGCTTTGGAGAGAAGCAAGCTCATGAGAAGAACCTGATCTACAGCAGTAGCAGCTTCTCTCCCTCAGTACTATTACTCTGCCTCAGAAGGCTCAAGTTACAAACAGTTGAACTTCCACCTCTGGTGAGCTATTGCCTCCTCTGCAGAAACAATCAACAGCAGAGCCCATTAACACTAATTGTGGTGCATTTTCTGTGAAAAAATTCACATATCCGTTTCAGGGAAGATAACTGGTCTTGGACACAAATGCCTCTTGTTGACATAAGGTGTTGTCTGCTGGACTTTTTAAAAAATGAGTTGTGATTTTTGTTATTCGGGGTATCTGTCAGGGAGCAGCGAGGGTGAGATAATCCCCAAGGAGTGGGGGGCCAGGAGAAAAGGGTGACCCCAGTGCAGGCAGTGCCCTTGCTGACAGGCACCATCCAGCAGGGTCTGAAGGCAGCAAACAAGAGTGCTCAACACAACAAGGAGTGAGCCAGAGCCAGGACCAACGGAAGGCCAGAAGCAGGGCTAGAGATGGACACACCTACAAGCACAGCTGTGGCAGGACTGGGAGCGCAGGCCACTGCTGAAATGGGACTCCTGGCCCATGGACAAGGGTGCGGCCAGGCCAAGGGGAGCCTGGGCAGGGACACTCAAGCCTGTTAGTGCCTGACAGTATGAGAATCAGAATTTCTGATTTTGATCAGCAAACTAATCTGCTCTTCTTTTGGGAATGCTCATCACGAATCCCTGCCTTTGATTAACCTCTTTCTTAGAGATACAACCCAGGCTCTGTGTCTGAACTTGTAAAATGTGATATGGGAAATATTCAGATCTAGGTCAAAGTTCTATCAAAACAGCCGCTTGCCAGGTTGTTTGTAAAAACCACCTGATGTTTACAAGTCCTTCTTTTGCCAGAAGGAATACTCCAGTGATACCTTTGATACCTGCTACAGTCACAGTCAAGTGGCAACTCATTTACTTTTGAAGGGAAACAAAACAAGTAAATGATACAATATCAATAAAGCAGAGAAACATGTCTGAACAATCTGGTACCTTTTATGACTTTTGGATCTGTTTGGATTCTACTGAAAAAAAACCAATAAATCTCGGGAATGGCTCATCAGATGTGACTGGAAGCATGCTGGCACAGGGTTCAAGCTGTCCCACAGATCCAGGATGACAAAGTATTTGGCACTCCAACACTTTGGATATGAAAGACAAGCAATGAGTACTAATATTATGGATATTGTTGAAGGAGTATGACTCTGTCTGCCTTGGGAGTTGAAGTCTATCAGCCATCCAGAGCTCCTGATGCATTGCTGAGATTACAGTCATAACACAGTACAGCAGACAACTCAGCCTTTTAGTTTTGAACCTCACATTACAGTCAACTTTCAACGTTTTCCAAGCTTGCAGGTCTCTGGAGTGGCAGTGGGAAGTTCTTCTGAGCTATTTCCCATCTGGATGGATTTATGGGTCCTGACAGTTTTTCATGTTTTCTTGAAATTTATTCTCCATTAGCATTTATGGATCTGTTTGGTTGTCCAATCGGTGCGTTTGCAGCTAGCCCATCTGTCGGGAAAGGTCAGGATTTCTCTCTGAATTGGCCATAATTACAAGGCCCAAGACCAGGGATACAATGCTGTTTACCTTTCTGCCATGTTTGAATTCAGTTAGTTAGAAAGGCCCCGTATTGGAAACATAAGAATTTTTTTCCCCCTTCAGATTTAGAGATCGGAAATTGTGAGAAGCTTTTAAACAATCCATCTCATCTCAGCTGTATGCCTGAGTCTTTTCTTCCCCAGATTTTACTGTCCCTACTCCTTGCAAAGTCACATTTTGGGCTGCTTCAGCCCATCCTTCCCTTGAGCTATACTGCTTCAGTTGCCCCACGCAGTGGCAGAGTGGATGACAAGACTTCTTCCCTGAAAAAGGGAGGAAAGAATCCATAGCCAAAACTTGGAAATAAATGCCAGATGGATGTATTCCATTCATTTTCACAGCTGTATAGCTACATACACCTTTGGCATGGCTTTGAAAATCTCATCCAGCAACAATTACCGCAGCAGGTGACAATGTCTTACAGACAAGGTGAATGGCTTTTTAAAATTTCCCTTCTGTCAAGAGAAAAAGCATGTTGTTATTCTTCCTACAGCTATCCATTCCTCCTGGGAGTGCCCTGTTGCAGCCAGGCTCAGCTGTAGAGCTACACAGGCAACTCTGCTGTGAGACCCAGTGTATGGTTGAAGCCTTTTGCCTTCCTGTCTTAGGTGTTCCCCAGCAGTTACTGCTTCATGTAATGACCTTTCCAGTTTAAACCCAGCAAGCCAGCACCATGTTGAATCAAGAAACTACCTACGTGCTAAGTTCACAGATGCCAAATAAATTTTGCAAACGTTTCCCTCTCCCTTTATTGGTTTAACAGCGTACCAAACATCTTTCAGAGCCCTGGCAAGTAACAGAGCCCTGCTGTGGGAGGGCTCAGCCTTCAGGTACTGGTGGATTTAATGCCTGGCCATTACTAATATTTAATTCCAGTTTCTTGTTGCTCTGAGGGGCTGTCACGTTGCAGCTCCCCGTGGAGAGTGATAACCCTCGGAAAGGACAGCCTAAGAATAAATCTTAAACCTTGACTCCGGGGCCTTCCAGCCCCGCTGATGACAAAGTACTTCTCGGCTGTGCATAGGGAGCGGAAGGTCGGCGGGGTTGGCGGGCACCGGTTTTTGGGCAAAACCTCACCTACGGATGCGGGGCTTTGCTAAGACCCAGGCTGGACAAGACTTCGGTTTTAGAAAGCTTTATTTCCTCACGCAGCGCATTATAAGGCACGCAAAACGCCAGGCTCGGTGAGGAAGGGCTGAAGGCGGCAGCTCTTGCAGCCAAGTCCCTTCTGCTGGGTACCTCCCCCCGCCGCAGCAGACGGGGCGTCCCTGAGGCACTCCTAGCCTACCATCGTAGCCTGATCTCACCCTCTTCGCCACGGCACCGCAGCACTTGGTTTCCCCTCGGAGAACGCCCCGCCGCTCTCAGGCTGGGAGGCACTACTGTCAACCAGCCGCCTGCGCCCTTTGGTTCGGTGCCTCCTGGAGCCTGCCCACTGCTCGCTCCGCGGCGGCGCTGGCCCGCCCAGGCTGCCTCGCCGCGCACTGGGACTCCTCCACCGTCCCCTCGGCGGCTCTGTGGGACCCTCTCGCCACCAGCTCCCCGGCGCAGACCGTCGCCAGCTGCTCCTCCGGCCGCGCTCCCGCCGGCGCCGCCACGGGCTCAGCTACCAGCGGGCTCCGGCCGCAGCGAGGCGCGGAAGCCCCCTAGCGGCACGGCCGCCGCCTGCAAGGGGAGGGCTCCCTCAGCCCGCGGCAGCGACCGGGTGGGGGCGGCCCGGAGCCGTTGGGGACTCTGATGGCGGCGGGACGGCCACCTCGGCGCCTGCAGGGGGGCGGACCCGGCTTCCCAGCGCCTGCCGGGCAGCCGGACCACCCGGGCGCGCAGCGTAG